>JBBMEG010017161.1:0-28211 GCA_037832605.1 Cyclanthera cordifolia | reverse complement strand
CAATTGAAATCACTAAGGGTATTATAGTCAAATACTATGTATTATTAAATTCAGAATAATAAAAATGGATATGGTTGTAATTATTTTCAATTTTTGGCAGCAATGTAAAATGTTGTCTCCATATGGCTATGGATATAAAGATCCCTTGATTAAATTAGTCCTTTTAATTTTTAAAAAGTAAAAAATTAAAATTTAAATTTAAATAAGTAGGGATACATATTTGTTATTAGTTTTTTTTTTTTTTTTGTGAGATTTTGTGGTACATATTTGTTCTTGGAGATATTGTTTTTAACAAAAATAATAGGGGATTTTTTATGTGTAGCAAAAAACACCAAGTTAGTACCACCAATAGCATATTTTTAAAGCAATTACATGTATAGCATATCAGTGTGTTGATAGTCTATCACTCCCGTTTCTATCCGTTGATAATTTTTCATCAGTTCAGTGATAGATTTCAATCATCCAGTGTTTGACTTTAATCTCCGATTCTATCAGTGCGTTCATAGTCCATCACTCCCATGTCTATCACTGTGTTGATAGTTTATCACTCCAGTTTCTATTAGTTGATAATCTTCTATCAATCCATTGATAGACTTTAATCATCTGGTGATAGACTTCAATCCACATACTATCAGCGTGTTCATAGTTCATCACTCCTATGTCTATCAGTGCATTGACAGTCCATCACTCTCATTTCTATCACTTGATAATCTTCAATCAATCTAGTGATATACTTAAATTAGTCGGTGATAAAATTCTATCAGAATCAGAGTCTAGAGCTTGGTAGTTCTGGCGACAATGCATGGTGACCGGCGACGAAAAATGATGAGTATCTTGTAGATCTAGAAATAAAGAAATGAGTTTCAAGATTTTTTCACCCGAAAATGACAAAAAAACAACTCCAACCGCCTGCGACTTTGCAGCTTTGTTCATCATTACAAATCTCAAAGCTTGTGGATCTTTTTTTTACCCAAATATATACCCTCTCCCCTCAACCCCAAACAAAAATTATTCTTTACTTTTCACCCAAATTCTCTCATTTCAATTCTCATATTTGATCAAATCCTCTGTGGAATTATGTCCACATACCTTGATCTTCGCCGCACTTTGCTCAAAATCCTCCACCATTTAACGATCAATCTTCAAATTCCACTCTCGCTGTCAAGGATGATGGATCATGGCACAGTAATTTATAAACACAAAATCGACAAATCTGCCACCGCCGCCACAGTCAAAGAAATGTGTTGCCGCACACCGACGTCTACAGAAAACAAGATTCTGGTGGTGATGCAATGTTCATCAGCTTCGCCTAAGCAGAAGAGACCTCAAAAAAATCGGCAAAACAACTGAAATTGTCAAAATCGAAATCAAAATTAGAAGAATGGAGAATCGAGAGGAAATCTGCAAAAGAACTGAAATCAGCAATTGGAAGAATCAAGGGCAAAATTGTAAAAAAAAACAAAAAATCCACCAAAATCTGCTATATATGTAAATTTTTTTAAATGCTATAATTTTAAATGACAGCATAAATACTACTATATAATAGATCAATTTCAAAAATAATACTTAAATCGATAATTTAGTACATCAAGCTAGGTCTAATTTGTAAGTTGTAATTAAACCAATGAGACATATGTTTGGAACAGAAATTTTGATAAATCAGAAATCGCCGCATCATTGCTAGGAATAAAGATGAAGTAATTTAATATGATCCCCTGAATTAAATTATGGTCATGCCAAAATCTGACACGTGTCATTTGATAACCAAGGTTAAGTTTATAAGCGATCAAGTTTGGTCAAGTGATAATTTGGGCCAAAAGTCTAATATTTATATTAAAGTATATTGGACCCAAAATGCCCACCCCATAAGACATTGTTAAAAGCCCAATCCATGAAGACATATGGGTCAAAGTCTAGTCAATGGTCTAAGGTCATTCCATGAAGAGATGTGACCAAAAATCTACTTAATGGTCCAAACACATTTTATGATGACATTTGAGTCAGAGTACACTTATTAATCCAAGCCTAGCCCATGAAGAATCAAGTGATAACAACTAACATATTATTTCTGATCATTTTTATGGATTATTAGGCTCTATCATTTTTTAAACTATTTAAAAAGAATATACTCATTTTTTTTAGCATATTTAAAATGAAAATTTTTTGGGTTCTATTTTGAAAAACTAATTTTCAAAATATATTATCCGCACATTCAACCTAATAAATAAACACCAAATATTTATTTGTGAGATCTACCTGCTCAATTATCCTAAATATGAAATCCAATTTCTAAAATATATAATATATTTAACCCATATTTAGTATGCATGAATCGTTTTAACATATTGTATTCCAAAACATATATGCGAGTCTTCATCTTCTTTATCTTCAGGAATCTTTGATTGGGCAAGAACTAACTTATTTTAAATATTTTTCAAAAATATTTATATAAACTTCAAGTTACAAAATGTCACGCGTAGGAAAATAATTCCCAGATAGGTGACCACCATAGATTGAATCACATGACCTTAAGGACAAGGGGCTACTTGAACACTAGGCCACCGCATAGGTGGTTAAATATCAAGATGTTGTAAATATGCTCCAAAGATATCTGATTAGAAAAAAAAAAAAAACTTGAGATTTTGTTTGCTCGTACCATAAAAATATGGTTATAACATTTATATTTACTTTCACTTTGGATATAACAATTGTACTAAAAAATAAAACTCCATATTTGCTACAACAAATATTTGTACCAAATACTTAAAAGAAGATGTGACAGAGTTGCAAGGCAAAAGAAGATGTGGGATCAAATCTTAGCTCGGGATAATATTTTTAAGAATTTTCCAAGAGCTAACACAATCTGATTATATGCAATTACTCTAGGTGATTAATTGTTATTAAAAACATACTCACATTGCTACCTCATATTTACGGTAGAAGAATGAATATTTAAATTAGAAAAATACAATTCTTTCATATTAAATTAAAAAATTTCATGCCCTCTCCTAGGGGAACTAAATTCCCTTCCCAATTTAAGGAGGAGGATTTCAAATTTGGTCAATATATCTCATATGTTATTTAATTTATTTTTAATTGGTATTTATCCAATGTCAATCTCATAATATATCAAATATATTATTAATAAATAAATTTCTCAAGTTAATATATCAAATATATATTAATTCCATACTATAATAATTATCCAATAATTATTAATTCCATGAATATATCCAATATATTAATTAATATTGTCTATTTAATAATTATCCAATAATTATTAAAATCAACTAATATGTCCAACATATTAATTATCGAGATCTCCTAATAACGAATTATTTAGAATTAATTCATCCAATGAATTAATTTCTTCTTATTAAAATTCATCACATAATTATCAAATCAATATACCCAATATATTGTTTAATTAAGTTTAACCATCAAACTAAAAGCTCTTATTAATTATGCCCCACATAAATAATATGTGAACTTGAATTCTTCAAATCCACTATTTAATAGAGGTAGCTTGGGGACCATTGGACCTATAGGTTGAAAGCTACAACGATAAGGGATCTAAACCTTACTCCTTAACATCAGGTTTGTTTCACTAAAGGCCTGAGTTGAACTCTTTCACACTATAAGACAAGTTATGTTCACAGGTATAATCGATCATCTGTCATGTGTTCCTTCACAAGCTTGTTCGTAATCCACAGATGGGTCACAATGTTCTTTTTACCCCTATGGTTACATCTTTCTCCTTAAGTGCCACTAATTTTTCCAGTGCCCTATGGTTACATCTATCTCCTTAGCGAAGTAGATGATGCAAGTCTATAATGGAATTATTAGCTCGATCATAAATTCTGGGTCTCATCTTATATAGAAACTCCTTTCTACATTGATGCCCCCACTTATATGTCTACACATAAACAACTAGGATCAGGTCGTTTGCAACACTTGCAAAGTAAGCTGTACCAATAGTATCACTCGGACTTAGGCGCCCTTGTCATAGTCCATATATTGTAGACGTTTTAGGTTATTAAGTTAGAACTAGATCCATTTATATGTCTTACAGACTTGTCCAAGTGTTCATCTAAATAATCACGACATATCGCCATTAATCCAATTAATGCGAAAAGTCTAAGTGACGTTTGAGTATTAAATGCACAATTAATGAAAATTACAACTTTATTTGTAACTAAAATATAACATTAAATATCTAACATAAAATGTTTTGTTCTTTAATTACAAATCACTAGACATTTAGGGCACAACCCTTAACAACTAAAATATCTTCTACTATTCCTTCGGGACATTTAACGGATCAATCCACAAACTTGAGTGTAACTTTGGTGGGCCTTGGTTCACAAATGTCAAATTCCTTGTAAATGGACAAGAGCATTAAGTTGATGTTGGCACCAAGGTCTTACCGAGCTCTCCTTAGTGATTTACCACCCCTAATAGTTACTGGAATGGTAAAAGCCTCACTGTCTCATTCCTCCCTCATGATTTTTCTCTTTGCTATGACACTACATTTTTCAGACAACGAGAAATCTTAAATTCTTCTAATTTATTCTTTTCAGAAAGAGCATATTTCAAGAACTTAATGTATTTAGGCATTTGCCTCAGTGCATCCACCTATAGAATAGTGATGTGGATATGATAACTCTTAGATATGGGAGTTATATAGTAACCACAAAGGAGTTTTAAGAGAAAAATGTCGTCATAAATTAGAGGATTTTAAGAGAAATAATTGCTAAAGCATCGTATTTCATGTGCAATTCTATCAAGTGGCAATATCTTATAATAATATAATTTTTTAGCAATTTGATAAATTTATGTCATGAATGTGTGATTAATATTTTACTAGAGAAGCTAAGTATGGAATTTCTTAATGCTTAACAAGGTATTTGGAGTCTCATTTCGAAGATGATAGTTATTAGTGCTTAGCTGAAGCATATTGAATGAAGAAGAAGATTATTTAAACACACTTTTCACTAACCAAGTGGCAAATCTTAAGAGTGGTGTGAATCAAGAAGTAGATTGAAGTAATCTCAGCCGTTGAAGAGCTTTGTACATATTGTTTGATTGTTAAAGCAATTGTAAGCACGAAGTGATTCCCAAGTCATTTTAAAATTCTATTTAGATTTTAAAGAGATTTTTTTTTTGAGTTAGTTGTGGCAATTGGAAGCGAAGAAAGAAGTTTAGATCTGAACTTGCTTGTTTTGGTGTTCTTTGTTCCAGGCTTTCTCTCAATCCTTTCTTTTACTTTCATGTATTGTTCTTGAAATTTTTGTTACATGTTGATTGTGATTTTTTTTTGTAACACGTTTATTTGAATGATCAATGTGTTCTATTTGATCAATTGTAGTATTGATTTAATTTCAAATTGTGTTGTTCGATTCTAATTTCCAATTACATTGTTTGATTTTGTTTACTGATTTTGAAATCGCGACTGTGATCACAATAAAAGTGATTTTGTTTGATTGTTCTAATTGTGATTCTAAGTTTTAATCATGATTTCTGTTGTATTTTTTAAATCGATTGTTTATGTGTTAATGAAGAACTAAATTTATCTCGGTAGAATTAGGTTTATGTGATTTCAGATTGTGATAGCATTGAATTGGAAGATGTTGAATTGTCATGCATTATTGAAGCAATTTGATTACATTTCGTTTGACAAACTATTTGTAATATGATTCTGTAATTACTTCAAGAGGAGGATTATTGGATAAGATCTGCATTGCATATACTAGGTTAGCAATATTTCTCTTGCTATTTAGTGAAGAGTCAAAGATGACCTTGTAACTAGTGCTGATTGACTTGAATTTATTTGGAATGTTATGACTCGAGAGAGGCAGTTGTTAAAGTTAGCAGTTGTTCACTTCTTACCGTTAGGTTAGATGTTGTGGCAATGTGAATTCATAACTTAATCTAACCGACTTTCTAGTTAAGGGAATTTGTGTTGCCTGTTATTATTATCTTGTTAGATTGTTGTTGTTTTACTTATGCGTTTACCATTTCATATTAGAATCAGATAATTTTTTCCACACAAATCTTGCATATTGATTTAAGAGTGAATATAACCAAATCGTTGCGGAAGAATGACATTTTAAGAAAGATTAAAACTTGACTTCATTTATGAGTGCGTATACTTGCACATTTGACCTCATTTAGTATTATTCTGACAAAATATGATTGCACAAGCATAGCGAATTGAGGTAGGATAAGAACAGAACAAGTTTTTTGTGCTGTTTCTGGGGATTTGTTAATTCAATTTTTCATTTTTTATGTCTTGTATAGAAGTTTTAAATTAACTAAAGAACTGATTGTAATATCTTTTGATTGAAAAGTAGTCATTTGTATCAACGAGATTTAATTTGAATAGGAATTTGTATTTAAAGATGAGCTTAAATGCTACTTAATGAAGGTACAAAGAGAAAATAGAAGGATGACAGTAAATCCAGGTAATCCTAGACCATCTGTTAATCCTAATGTAGAAGAAATTAATGAAAATCCAATTATAGTTGCTAAAGGCAGGAAGCTTGCTCTTAGGGCCTATGTTTTACCTGATGTTATTGAATTGCAATGATGAACCATTAAAACATGTTATGTTCCAAGTGATAGATCAATAAGATAGTTTCATTGCACACCCATAGAAGATCTACACAAGCATTTAAGAGCATTCATGAATGTGTGCGATTCATTCAGGATCCCTAATGTGTCACAAGATAGTTTAAGATTGAACCTGTTTGCATATTTATTGAGAGATTGTCCTAGAGCATGGTTAGGCAATTTACCTATTCTATTGAAGATATAACCTCTTTGTGACTATGCTAGCTGCTAAATTTTTCGTCAAATATTTCCCACCCACTAGAAATGTGAAGATAAGGAATGACATCATGAATTGGCAAGGGGATGACAAATTCGTTACTCAAGCATGTGAAAGATTTAAAAGATTACTAAGAATATGCCCACATCATGGAATCCCATTCTGTGTTCAGCTAGAGTACTTTTATTATGGATTAGACCCTATGCCAAGTTAGTTTGGATGCATCAGCAAATGGTGCTTGTTTTCAAAAACATACAATGAGGCTTATGAAATTTTGGAAAGAATTGTCCAAAACAACTATCAGTGGAAAAATGCTAGAGGAAAGAAAGGCACTATGGGAACAAAAATGGAGGTTGAATGATTGTCAACTTCAAATGCTTAGATTGCAGTCATGACTGACACTTTGAAAATTCTACAAAAGAAAAATATTACGATTGTAACTTCTATTCAACCAACTGATGCTTTATAACCTATTACTCTAGTTTCTACTGTATCAGAATTTACCTCAACCATGTACTTGTATAGAGGAGTTTGTGGTCATTGTGGAGATGGCCATCATTGTGATGTTTGTCCTCAAAATCCAGAATCAATCATGTATGTCGATCACATGCAGAATCAGTTTATTAACGCATATAATTATCAAGGGAAGTATCAACCATGGGGAAACCTAGAAGCCAATTTGAATTGAGGATTTTATCAATAAAACTACCTGAAACCATTTGAAGGGCCTTTAGGATTTGAGAATAAGAATGTTCCTTTTAATCAAGAATATCCTTCAAATCAAAACATCCATACAAAAAACTTGTTGTGCCTTAGAAAAATAGTGGAAATACAGTAGAAGCTTTACTTAAAGAGTATCTCGCGAAGAATGAAGCTATGATTCAAAGCCAACTGACTGTTGTGAAGAATTGAGATATTTATATGGGTCAGTTAGCCAATAAGCTCAAGCAAACACTCGTAGAAAAATTACCTTATAATACAGAGTTGTCATTATCAAGAGCAAAGAACAAAGAGCAAAACCAAGCAATTGAAGTTGTTCAGGAACCCATACAGTTAATTCAAAAGCCTAGAGCATAAATAAGAAACGAAAGCATTTAAGAAAAGAAAAGTGAAGTTGAGAAGCTTGAAGATAGAATACAAAAAAAAAAAAAAGACAATATGAAGATGAAATTGATTAAGATTTTAGAGGAATTCGAAAAGGAGAAGAACATTGTGGAAACAAAAATAGAAAAGAAGATAAATGTAAAAGAAGTGAGTGAAGCATGCAATAACAATGTTGCAGCAAAGGGTAAAGAAGTTGAAATAAAAATTTGTTCCTCCACCACCACTATTTTCTCAGGGTTAAAGAAGAAAAAGTTAGAAGAAACGGACTTCAAAAAGTTCATGGATATATTAAGAGGACTTCATATTAACCTTTTATTGGTGGATGCGTAAGCAAATGCCAAATTACATGAAATTTTTTAAGGAAGCGTTGACAGAAAAGAGTAGATTTGAGAAATTTAAAATTGTATCATTAAATGAAGACATTGTAATAGTTAAAAATAAAATTGCAGATAAGGAAGGTGATCTAGGAATATTTACTATACAATTTCAATTAGACGTCAATATTTAGAACGAGCACTGTGGTGATTTAAGCGCAAGTATTAATCTGAAGATTTTGTTAGAAAAGGCCAGACCTACAACAGTGACACTACATTAAGAAGATCGTTCTATCACACAAATTAAAGGAAAGTTAGAAGATGTATTGGTCTAAGTGGATAAATTCATTTTTCCAACTGACTTCATTATATTGGACTACAAGGCTGATAGAGAGGTTCTGATCATCTTAAGAATACCATTTTTTAAAACATGAAGAACTGTCGTTGATGTTTATGAAGGCACAATCACTTTATGAATGAATGATCAGCATATACATTTCAATATCTTTAACTCTATGAGATATCCTGCTGAAGTCGAGGATTGTGCAACCATAAATTTAATTAAGAAATTAGTCGAAGAAGTGACGAGAACTGAATTTCGACAACACTCTGATTTGAAAAATGCTACAGTAGAGGATTGGGAAGAAGTAAAGAAGACCATAAATGAAGGAGAAAATTATGAAGTTCAAGAGAGTGTAATGAAGTTTGAGTTGCTAAATCTCAATGAGAGATCATCACAACCTATGAAGCCTTCAATAAAACTGAATTGCGACAACACTCTGATTTGGAAAATGCTACAATAGAGGATTTGGAAGAAGTAAAGAAGATCATCAATGAGAGATCATCACAACCTATGAAGCCTTCAATAGAACAACCATCCAAATTAGAACTAAAATCATTGCCGGCGCATTTAAAAAATATATTTTTGTGCACGGGGAGACATTACCAATTATAGTCTTGCAAATTTATTCAGGAAGAATGAAACAACATTAATCGAGATGCTGAAGCAGTACAAAAATGTCATTGGATAACTTTAGTTGACATTCGCTGAAAGACTCAACCCCGACTAGGGTCTCATGTATGCCTCTACCATAGATGCATGAGTAAAACAACCTTTAAATTAAAGACATGTCGAATAAATACTTCATTAAGTGAAATATTCAAATAGTCTAATAATCAAATGAAAACAAGGTACCCAGTTTTTAAAAACAAATCAGTAATAATGAATAACAAGAACTCACATGTCTCTATAAATCAAGTAAAAATAATGAGAAAACAAGCGATGTAATATGAGGAACGACAAGACAAGCTCATGGTCCCTACAACTCCTGATCAACTATCTTGATAAAGCCAGTGCGTACTTGTGGATGCCCACATAGAAAAAATGTGAGTCATTAAACATAGTAAGGATCCCTAACTTGGGATCAATATAAGCATGAATAAGATAAATGATTATGAATGTAGTATAAGATAATGAACAATGAATGGTGGTGTCGGGGCAACCCTAAATAGGGCTGGGCCAACCCGGTCTTGAGATGATACTTGAGCGTAGCCTGGGCATTCCATGCAAAGAGATATGTTTACCAACTACTTTTGAGAATATGGTATACTTGAACATCGTTGATTTTCGGATTGTCTACTAGGTATGATCTTTAATATTTCGCATGCCTAGGCATCGTTAACTCCCAGATTTCCTTCTAGGTCTGACAATGAATAGGTATATGTGAGCTATCATGGATCAATACAATCATAAAATAGATGAATACAACGTGCTTACAAAACAAAATAACATGCGCAACATATATAACATGATTGCTTAACATGGATTCCTAATACATTCAGCATGATATACTAATCACAACAGAGCTATCAATCAAGTAGGGTAAATATCAGTCATGGGAAATATAACTAGGAAACGTCACAATTTGTCAATCCAAACACTCTAGTCTTACTCATAAAATACCCACGGGACCCCAAGTCAAGGCAATATAACTACGACTCCAGGAAGATTCCCAATAAAAATTAGCCAAACCAGGGTTAAGGAGTCAAAATTAGCACTTAAAATCATTAAAATCGAACTCAGAGCATCGAAATTACCCAAAAGATACTATATGGAAATTTTCCAGCGACCGACGGTTGCGCGTGATTTGAAAAGTCTCCGGCGGTAGCATCACGTGAAGGAAATGGTGATGACGCGTGAATCTCATGCACAGAGGGCCGACACTGTAGGATTGACGACATGTCGCGCGCTGATTCGTTTTCAGCAGGCTCGAATGCGTCTTTCCTTAGGTCCGGGTGCTTGCTAGGCTAGAGAGACAAATCTGCAGGATCAAGAACAATGAACCAATCTAAAGTTGCAGAGAATGGCGGCGTCGAGAGTGAGGAGACAGTGTGGGACCTGGAGCTATAGGCTTTGTTTGCATGGATTTGGTGGCACGTACGGTGGCGACACGCGGGGTTAGTCGATTCGTGGCTCCGACCTGTGACAGTGTTGGACGAAAAACCACCCGACAAAAGCTGAAGGCGACATTACTATCTCTGATGCTGTCGGGTATGGAAGCAGCACGACCAATGATTATCGTCAAAGTTGATGAAAAAGCTAAAAAGTGCTCCTTATTTCAGAAAATGAACTGAAAACGAGAGAAGTAACGATTTTATCGGCGGTTGAGGATGATTAGCGAATGATTTGACCTAAAGTGTTGTTTTGCCTCTTTATGTTGCAGGATGATTGATTTAATTACGAAAATGCTATTGATGCCCAAAATTAACTTTTTACCCCTAGGTTATAAATTCCAACCTTACCTTTTTCGGTAAGTCCAAAATAATCTTAAATTGCATGGGAGAAAAATCTCGGGTTATTTCATTCGGGATGAGGCCAGCCTTTTGTATGGACAAGATCAACGTGGAAGATAAAGACTTTAAATCAGTAAATCACCAAAAAAAGCTAAATCTAGCAATGAAAGAAGTTGTACAGAAAGAGGTGATCAAGTGGTTAGATGTTGGAGTGGTTTTTCCCATATCTAATAGCAGATGGGTAAGCCTGGTATAATGTGTACACAAAAAGGGAGGTGTTAGTATGGTTAAGAATGAGAAGAATGAATTGATTCCTATTCACACTGTAACAGGATGAATTGTATGGAAGCTCGACAAAGCCACGATGAAATATCACTTTCCATTGCCATAATTTGATGAAATGTTAGATAGATTGGCAGGAAAGGAGTTTTACTTCTTTCTACATGGATACGTAGTCTATAACCAAATCACCATCGACCTACAAGACCAAGAAAAAACCACATTTACATGTTCCTATGGAATTTTTGCATTTATAAGAATGTCATTTAAACTTTTCAATGCCTCGTGATGTTTCCAAGATGTATGATGGCCATCTTCTCCGACATGGTGGATTAGATAGTGGAAGTTTTCATGAACAATTTTACAGTAATAGGAAATTGATTTGACTCATATTTGAAAATTTTGGAAAGAGTGCTTCAGCGATGCAAGGAGACAAACTTAGTTCTCAATTGGAGAAAATGTCATTTCATGGTAACAACAGGGATAGTCTTGAAGCACAAAATTTCTAAAGAATGGATACAAGTAGACCAAGCTAAAGTATAAATTATCGAGAAGATGAAATATCTAGAGAGTGTTAAAGATGTCAGAAGCTTTTTAGGACATGTCGTATTTTATAAGATTCATAAAATACTTTTAAAAAATTTCAAAACAGCTATGTCTTTGCTAGAGAAAAATTGTATCTTTAAACTTGACGAGTCCTGCATATTGACATTTTACTTTCTAACAAATGCATTAGCATCAACACCTATTATCACTGTTCCCAATTTGGAAAAATCATTTGAAGTTATGTGTGATGCCAATGACTTTGGTAGGACAAAAAGGTGAAAAGATAATTCTTCTCATTTATTATGCTAGCAAGACTTTAAACGAAGCACAACAAAATTACACAACCACCGAAAAAGAATTACTAGTTGTGTTAGACAAATTTTGATCATACTTAGTAGGATCTAAGGTTTTGTGTATACTGATCATGCGACTATTAAATATCTTATGAACAAAACTGATGCAAAATCTAGATTAATTAGGTAGGTGTTGTTGCTACAAGAATTCGATGTTGAAATCTTGGATAAAAAGAGTAGTGGAAATGTTGTGGCTGACCAGTTATCTAGAATCGAAAAACCACAAGTTATGCGATGAAAAGTTGTTCACCATTACATGTATTAACAATGTGAAACCTTGTGGTTTGCCGATTATGCTAACTATTTAGCTAGTGATTTAAGGCCAGGGTTGAATAGCCACCAATAAAAAGATTTATGCATAAGGTAAAAAGTTATTTCTGGGATAAAGTGTTTTTGTATAAACACTATGCTAACAACATTATAAGACGTGTATTGCAAAAAATGAAAGCATTGAGATTTTGAAGGAGTGAGGACTGCAAATATGTTTCGGTCAGGTTATTTTTGGCCAAATGTTGTCAAGGATGCCCATTATCTTGTAAAGACATGTGAGCAATGGCATAAAAGAGGTAATATAGGGAAACGTGATGAAATACCCTTAAATTTCATTTTAGAAGTTGAATTGTTTGATATGTGGGGGATAGATTTTATGGGGTCCTTCTCATCTACAAATGTGAATGCAAACATACTAGTTGTTGTAGATTATTTTTTGAAATGGGTTGAAGCTATTGCTTGTCCAACAAACGATGCTAAAACAGTAGTTAAGTTTTTACATAAGCATATATTCATAAGATTTGGAACGTCCAAAGTTGTAATAAGTGATGAAGGGACTCATTTCATGAATAGAGCTTTAGCATATTCGTGTTGCAAAATATAACATCACCCATATAATTGCTACAACATAATACTCATAAACCAATGACCAAGTTGATATCTCTAATAGAGAAATCAAGGTAATTTTAGAAGAAAAAAAAAAGGTGAATCCAAGCAGGAAAGATTGGTCAACCAAATTGGATGACTTTGTTTGAGTATATAGAACATCATTTAAAACACCATTAGGGATATCACCATATAGGATAGTCTTTGGAAAAACATGTCATTTACTATTAGAACTGGAACATAAAGCATACTAGGCATCAAAGAAGTTGAACTTAAATTCAAATTTGATAGGAGCGCAATAATGTTGTAGCTATTAGAATTAAAAGAATTTAGAATTTATTCGTATGGAAATGCAAAACTTTATAAGGAGAAAACGAAAAAATGGCATGACAGTAGGATTTTCGCCCAAGCAATTTGAAGAAGGTCAACAAGTGTTGTTTTTCAATTCAAGATTAAAGCTTTTTACTGGAAAGTTAAAATCTAAATGGTCAGGACCATTCACAGTTGTCCAGGTGTTCAAGCATAGAGCAATAAAAATAAAGAATCAATTGGATCAGAGCGAATTTACTATTAATGGTCATCAACAAAAGCATTACTAGGGAGAATAATTTAAGAAATTGAATTCTTCTCAGCCTTATACTACAAATTGAAGATGGAACATTGTTGAAGCTAACTGGTACTCATTGTGTTTATTAATATTTCCAGAGCTCAGCTAGGTCAGTACACTTATTTAGTAAATATGTAGATAATTTTCATTTTACTAGTTTTAGATGGAGGTGAAATTTATTTTAGAAGAAATTTTAAAATGGATAGAGTAAGGTAGTAGGTAATGTTTCATTTTCATTAAACTCTTTTCCTTTGTGTGTATTAGAAATTAGTTTTGCATGTTGTGAAAATAATAAATAATAATAATAATAGAAAGTTGAAAAGGCAAGCAATCTTCTTAGTAGAGGAGAGAGAATATTGGCACCCGAGAATCCATTGCATGGCAGAAGTATTATTATATTTATCAGATGTGTCAGCGGGGCCAATTAAAATGTAGTAACAAATTGGCTATTAAATTCTGAATCAACATAAGAAACTATCAATTCAGTTGCTTTCAAAGAGATTTGGTTTGAAAAAGAAGAGCATTCAAAAGACGTGTAACGAAGGGTTTTGAAAGAAACATTATGACACTTCATGGACCCTTATAAATAATGCCTATAACTTGTGAAATCAGTTACACTTTCAAAAGAAAATTGACCTAGAAATTTTAATTACCCTCTCTCAATTTTCAAACTCACTAAATTTTCCAAACCCTAATTTTTCAAATGGCTAGAACAAGAAGTGGAAAAGCCATTGTTGTCGCGCACAGTTTCTAAGAAGAAATCCAGGAAGATGGCCATCATTGCTGAAACAGACAACGAGCAGTCAAGAATTCTGATGGAGGTGGAGGAAGCCGCAACATTTGTGGTTGGCAAAATCGTTGAGGAGATTTTGACCGAAGTTACTAAGGAAAAAGTTGTACCCATGAAAACCAAAGAGAACACTATTGGTAAAGTGTACGTTCGAGGAAGTAGAAGAAGTGGTTGAGAAAGAGAATAAGGAGAAAGTGGAAAGCGAATAAGAAAAAGAGAAGGAAGATGAAGAACTTAAAGAAGTGGAAAGAGAGATTAGAGAAGAAATAGAGGAAGAAGAAGAAAATTCAAATGATGAAGAATCGATAGAGGAAGTAGTTCAGAATGAAAATAGAGTGAAGGTTAAAGAGATCACTACGATTGAAGTGATAAAAGAAGGCGAGAGTGAGAAGGAGTTAGCCGAAGCCAAAATTTCTTAGGCAAAGGCTAGATGATGAAGAAGAATAGAATAAAGAGGAAATTTAGGAAGAGGAAGTTTAAGAGATTGATGAGTTTGACTCACCAACACCAAAGGAAAAGGAGAAATCTAAAGTGGTAGACATCAGTCTAAGAGCCGAGAAGGAAGTTTAAAAGCCTATCGAAAAGGAAAAACCACCAGTGAAGAAGAAAAAAAGGTTGTAGAGAAGAGTTTAGCATTGCTGCAGCGAAGACTATTCTTTGAAGAGCACGATTTTCCAAGTAATTTTGGTGTTATGCCAAAGAAAGTCATTGGCGCTATTAGTGTTAGCGGGTATGCCTAAAGGCCCAGTAGTTTGTAAAATTAAGAACAAGCATTTATTGTTAAAAACTTATTGTTATTTTAAGTTATTATTTTCCATAAATTGCGTAACTAATATTCAAATGTCATTCAGCCTTATCACATTAATGGGATTAACGTCGATATATCCTTGGTTATTTAGATGAACACTTAGACAAGTATGTGGGACGTACAAGTGGATCTAGTTCCAAGTTTATAACCTAAATCGTTTACAATATATAGACCAAGGCTAGGGCGCCTAAGCATTTCTAACACTATTGGTGCGACCCACTTTGCAAGAGTTGCAAATGACTTGATCCTGATTATTCATGTTGAGACATGTAAGTGAGAGCATTTATGCAAAAATGAGTTTTTGCATAAGACGAGACTAGAAGTTTTATGATCGAGCTAGTAATTCCGTTATAGACTCGCATCAACTACTTCGCTAAGGATGATATTTGTGTTGATGTGATCTTCATCCTAAGTGGGTTGCAAACTTTTGCTTTATGAAAACGTCTTTTGATGTGCATGAATGAGACTAGTTAAGCAGCACTGAGTCAATAAGCCTTTCACGTTGGAGATTGTCGTAGTGACTAGCTAGAAACGCAATGTCACAAGAAGAAATTCACATCTTCCCTAATATTGAGGAAGAAGTATAGTTGTTCCCTTAAGAACTAATTCCGAGACTTGAACAAAGGGGTCCCACCTCTCATTGGCTCGAGAGGACGTTCGTCTAGAGTGTAAGTATAAACAACTTGTTCATTAGAGGAATCATTGGCGCTTAATGAGAAAAATGTAATCACATGGGTATAACGAATATTTTGATTCAACTGTGAATTACGAATAAGCTCGTGAAGCATCATATCACAAATGATCGATTATATTCGTGGACACTAACTTGTCCTATAGTACAAAAGAGTTCAACGCAAAACTTTAATGAAATAAGTCTGATGTTAACGAATATGGATTTGATCCTAGGTTGTTGTAGCTTTCAACCTATAGATTCATTGATCCTCGAGCTATCTCATAACTGTTGGTACCTGTTTCATTAGAGAATGAATTTGAGAAGTTCAAAATCATGAATTAATTATGTGAGACATAATTAATAGAAGCGTTAAGTTTAATAGTTAAACTTAATTTATTAATGTATTGGATATATTAATTTAATATTTATTGAATAAATATTAAAAGAGAAAATTTTAACTTATTGGATAAATTAATTGTAAAACTATGGGATAATTATTGAGTTCTCAGTTGTAAATATGTTTGACATATTGTGCTAATAATTATCAGATAGTTATTATTAAGTTTAAGAATTATAAATTTATATGTTGGAAATATTAATTGGTTTAATAACTATTGGATAATTATTAAATGGAGAATATTAATTAGTCCCAAGGGGGTGGCGCAGTTGGTTGAACCCTGGAAGATTGGAAATATTCCAAGAGGATTTGTCCGTGTCCGTCTCAACATAAAGACCCACTAAAATTATTTAGAGGCTTCCTACACAACACTTTAAATTTTATAAACAACGATTAATCGTCGAGGGGTTTCATGTAAATTAATCAATGAATAATTAATTGAATTAATTAGTTCTAAATTTTTTTTTGATAATTACATACACGCTTTCGCCACATTAATTGCATGCTCCTACCCCACATTCCCTAAAATTAGAAGCTGAGGATGGCTCCAGGTATGTATGTCTCCCGAAGAAGTAAGGGTGGATTTGATAAGAGAATTTTATGCCAGTATTGTTGACAAGAAAAATTTTAAAGCAAGAGTGAGAGGAAGAAGAGTAGATTGATGTGTTAAAGCCTAGAATGAGATGTTTCGGCTTCCTCAAAACGAGCCAACAGAATTCGAAAAATTGATGAAGAAGCTTACCAAAGAGCATTTGAAGAGGCGTCTAGAGGTAATTGGGGCTTCTTGAGCAGATTGGAAAGTCTCAGGCGAGACTTGTATGCTACATACAACTTATCTCATTAAAGAGTCACATATTTGGATGGTGTTCAACAAGAAAAATTTGATGCCAACAACCTATGATATGATGTGGAAGGACTTATGATAGATGTGGGGGAGATCATATGCTTCGAGATCTAGAAAAGGGAAAAATTCGAAAGTAGGAAAGATATTCTTTCCAAGGTTCATCACTCCCTTATGTTTGAGACAAGGTGTCCAACCATTCCAAGAAGATGAAAGATTGAAGAAACCAAAAACAATCTCAATGTCAATCCAACCGAACGTGAAACAATTAAGAAATGGATCAAGTGGAATGAGTCTTGTTATGGGAGTATATGGAATAATTTGGCAAATGGAGTTGTTGCATGGAAGAGATCATTACATTCAAAGCCAAATGAAAGAATATTTGGAGTATGTGCAGCAGAGAAACATAATAATGCAGTAGAGTCTAGAAGATAAAGTAGACCTCAACATTGAATTTCCTGAATTCCCTACTGTCTTGCTTTAGCCTTGGGAGCCTCCAAGACAACATGAATCCAGTGGTGCTTAGGATGAGGAGTATGAATGACCTTCTCTTCTTTATGTTGCTGTTTTTATGGATGACTACTTGTGAATGTTGCTTCTTCTTCTTTTTTTTTTGTTGGTGTTTGTTGAATTTTTGAGCGAGTTGTATTTTAGGTAGTTTAGTTTATAATTGTTTTGTTGTGATGCAAGAGCTTAGGTAGAAAGCTTTCTTTTATGAAGAAAATAAAATTTTCTCTATTTATTTTTGTGCAAGCAAATTGAAATCAATAGAATATCTTTTTATGAATTTTACATCAATTATGTACTGAATCTTAAATGGTTTATATTAAATTGATGTAATCGCTCAAATTGCTTTAATTTCTCTACAAGTTCTTATTAGTGTTTTTAAAGAAGAAATTTTGAATAGGTTATTTAAGAGCTTCACCATTTCCATGGGGATATAGTTCAAACTTAAATTTTTCTCAAAATTCAAGTTTGGAGATTGAGGAGTTTCATTGGAGACAATGAAACCCTTAAGTTTTGAAATTGGGGAAGTTCGCCTAAGCAAAATTCTATTTTTTCTAAAAGCTTATGACAAAGAAGAAGATGTTCAATATTGAGAAAAATTAATTGGCTAGTAGGCATTGTGTTGAAGCAAACGATGAGATCTTTTTTAGGCTAGTAACCGAAATTTAATGAATACAAAAATAAGAAGTGAGAAAATCATGAGAGTGAAGCTGAATCAAAGGGCTAGTAGACAAAGCTTTATTTGGACATTCCACTGTTTAATATGATGTTTTAGCTTTCCTGTTGTTCTCTTTGCTTAGGCAAACTTCTTTTTATTCAAGTATGTTGTCCTAGGAACTACGAGAAGGTTAGCAGATTTAACATGTCTTAGATAGGACTTGTTTCCTTGAAGAGACTCATTGAAAGTTGTAAAAATAGAGTATTCAAGCTTCGAGAGAAAACAAGTAAGAAAAATTCTAAGCATGAGTCAAGTGTAAAATTTGAGGGAGAATTATTATCTAATGAGATGTTGAAGCAATTGAATGTTTAATGATTAAATTCTTTGCTAATGCAATTTTGACAAAATTGAAGTTTAGTGAATATCAAAGGGAGTGTTATAAGATTTAATGTCTTGTTGTAGTATTTCTTTGATTGTATAAATTTTTTTAGAATCAAGAAATTTTGATATATCTATCATATTAAGCATATGTTGTTATTATGACCATGCTGGAGCGATTACAAATAAAAGAATTTGTGTTTTCATTGAGATTAGTTTTCTCTGACTTTATTTGTTGAAATAATTATGTTATTACTCAAGGACGAGCAATAGTTCAAGTTTGAAGATTTGATAACTCTTATATATGAGAGTTATTTGCTAACCTCAAAGGAGTTTTCAAAGAAAATGACATCATAAATTAGAATATTTTGAGAGAAATAATTGCTAAAGCATCGTATTTCATGTGCAATTATCTGAAGTAGCAATATCTGAGAATAATATGATTTTTTAACAATTTTATGAATTTATGTTCATGAATGTGTGATTAATCATATCTTTTAATATATAAGTTGAGTATGGAATTTCTTAATGCTTAAGCAAGTATTTGAAGTCTTAATTCGAAGAAGATAGTTATCAGTGCTTAGCTGAAGCATACTACATGAAGAAGAAGATGATTTCAACGCACGTTTCACTAACCATGTGTCAAAATCTTAAGAGTGGCGTAAATCTCGAGGTAGATTGAAGTAATCTGAAGTGTTGAAGAGCCTTGTATATATTGTTTGATTGCGAAAGAAATTGTAAGCACGGAGTGACTCTCAAGTACTTTTCAAATTCTAGTTAGATTTTAGTGAGAGAATTTTAGTTAAGTTAGGTTTTAAAGATTGAAAGCGATGAAGGAAGTTCAAATATGGAATTGCTTGTTTTGGTGTTCTTCGATCCAAAGCTTTTTCTCTCAATTCTTTCTTTTACTTTTGTTTGTTGTTCTTTAAAATTTTGTTACATTTTGATTGTATTTATGTTTGTAACGTGTTTATTTGAATGATCATTGTGTTATGTTTGATCAATTGTAGTATTGATTTGATTTCGAATTGTGTTGTTCAATTCTGATTTCCAATTGCATTGTTTGATTCTATTAACTGATTTTGAAATTACAATCGTGATCACGATATAAGTTATTCTGTTTGATTGTTCTAATTGTGATTCTCAGTTTCAATCATGATTTTTGTTGTATATTTTAAATCGATTGTTTATGTGTTAATGATGAACTAAATCTTTCTTGATAGGATTAGGTTTATGTGATTTTAGATTGTGATAACATTGAATCGGTCATGCATTATTGTAGCAATTTGATTACATTTCATCTGACAAACTATTTGTAATCTGATTATGTAATTACCTCGAGAGGAGGATTATAAGATAAGATCTGCATTGCATACACTAGGTTATTTCTCTTGCTATTTAGTGAAGAGTCAGAGACGATGTTCTAACTAGTGCTGATTGACTTACATTTATTATGAATGTTGTGGCTCGAGAGAGACAATTGTTAAAGTTAGCAGTTGTTCTTTTCTTACCATTACGATGTTGTAGCAATCTGAGTCCATAACTTAATCTAAACACAAGTCTTTTCAGTATGTTTTGTCTCACTCACATGCATTCTAGGAAAATTTCTAGAAGGTCACCTAATCTAGGACTACTCCAAGTTAAGCATGCTTAACTGTTAAATTTCTTAGATTGAGCTACCAACACGGAATGTGCACCTTGTTAGTATAGGTAGTATAAATCAACTCTTTTAAGTCTTTCTTAACCATGGACAATATCCCCCAATATCCTTCACATTCAAATGTGGACTCGGTTCATTCATGTACTCCTTCTAACTACGAGCATTACAAGCATAGCGAATTGAGGTAAGATAAGGTCGTAATAGGATCTCATTAAGAATGCCTAAAAACTTTTCAAATGCTTTTCATCTTGTTTCTTTTTGTTCAATCTTTCGGGATAAGATGGAGGCGGTGGTGTAAACATTGGCCTTTGCAGTCCTTTCACTTCTCCTTGGTTGATTTATTTAATGATGGGCTATTGACCTTGCTACATTCTCTTCATCTATAACAAAAACTCCCAAGACTTTACACTTATCATTTTAATGGGTTGAGCTTGTTTCTTCCACTCTCTTTTTACGTGCTAGTGTCTAAATAGAGCTTTTCTAAAGTCTATTTTGTTATTTCGATGCTAACTGCCCTATTTGCAATTCTAGATTACTCATTGGTGTTTATTGGCTATTGATGGCCGAATCAATTTTGATAATGTACTCCTTGAACATAGTTTATAGCAAAGTTCCAATAACTAGCCATTGAGGGTTAGGTTTTTGGTAAATTTAGTTATTTTGGTGAAAATTCTGATGGTTGCTATATCCTTGATTTTGATTTCCAAATCCAGGAAAGTTATTCATTCTAGGTAGAGTCCGAGGATTTCTAATTGCATTTTCAGGTTGTGAAGAAGAAAAATTAGGATGATTTCTCCATCCAAGATTGTAGGTGTTCGAATGCGAATTGTTAACTAGTTTAAGATGGGTAGCGTTATCCATGCAAATAACAGATGTTGAACTATGTGGACAAGAATCATAATTGTGATCTCCACCGCAAGTGACACAACTTTCCTCAGATATTTGACCTATTGCTGATACATTTGCAATTAAAGGTTTTTATAGCATTAGCCATTACGGTCGTTTGTGCATGAATTATTGTTAATGCATCAAAATCAGCATTCTCACCATTCTTTGCTAAAGTTTTGCGCGGTTTTGACCATTGTCAATTATTCAAAGAGATGGTTTCAAGAATTTCATAGGTTTCATTATATGTCTTCCATAACAGTGATCCATTTGTGGATGCATCCCACATCACCTTTGTGGCTGGCTCTAACCTATTATAGATTTGTTTCATTTGAATGAAATAGGATAGGCCATAATGCTAACACTTCCTCAAAAGCTCATTAAATCGCTCATATGCTTCACTAACTGATTCATCTTAAAATTATTAAAATTCTACAATATCATTCTTTACTTTTACATTTGTAGTAGGAGGATAATATTTAATTAGAAATTTTTTAGCTAGAGTATTCAAAGAGTTGATTGTTCCAATAGGCAGAGTATCTAGGGAATTGATGTTACTTTGACATTTTCCCTTAGAGAATAAGGAAACAATATAAGTCTAAGGCCGTCTTATGTTACTTCAGGTATTTTAAAAGAATCACTGACACTTATGAAAGATCTAAGGTGTTGATGTAGGTCTTTAGAGGCTAAACCATGAAATTGTCCAATGGTTTGCAACATCTGAAATATCACAGATTTCAACTTAAAAGATTTCACCATAATCTCTAGCGTTACAATGCCTAATTTTAGAATAACAGCTATAGGGTCAACATAAGCCCTAATAGCTCTGTTTCTATCATCTCTTCAGGCCAAACAAAGTTACAATTTCTACAGCACTACCTTATGGTGCATATGAGCTCCACTACATCCAGGGTCGGATACCATGTCCCACGGTCAAAACAAATGATACTTGAATAGTTTTCTATTTTAAGCATTCCCAATGTTCTTGTGCCCAAGACACTTCATAAATCATGCCTAAAACGCTTCATGTCTCGAACGCTGGGTCGTCCCTTGGGGACAATCTTGATGTAATGCTGAACAAAAAAAAAGAAAAGAAAGTGATTATGAAGTCATTGAGAATTTATCATTCACCTCTAAGAGTTTGACATGAAATTCAAACATTCAGGAAACTGAATTATTAAAATAATTCAAATTAAAAATCGATCTCATAAAATAAAACAATAATAAGTTAACATTCAAAATAAAAAAAGTGAATAAATCTCTACCTGAGTCTACTTGATTTAGATTTTCACACTTGTCCGAACAACTATTGAATTAAAAAAAAAAATCATCCCAACAACAATTTAATATTGTTTCATATTTTATTAATCAAGAGATAATTAAGATTATAAATTTTAAATTTCACTTTATTTAATCAAACTGTGACTACGTTCTTTCAAATTATATATGCTGATTATCATGGAAAAAACATAAAGGGAAAATGAACAATAATTATATTGGATTAAGATTTTTTTTAAAAAATCTACTTGGTCACATATTTATTTGAAACAAAATGTTAATTTTTTTTTTTCATTCAAAACTTAATATTTAAAATGTTTTAATATTTTTTAAAAATTTAAAGTCTAAACACATCTTAGAAATCAAACTTTAAGGTTTCTATTTAAATTTAACTACTAGGCATTGATGAAACATTTGGTATTGTTCAATGATAATTTTTGAAATTTTTTAAAATTTAGGAGTAATCTCGAAAAGTATAGGGATATATTTGGTAATTTTGTTTTGGTTTTCTTTTTTTTGTTTTTGTTTTTAATAAACGGAAGATTTCGTCGAACAATTAGACATTTTTTACTTTATAGACTTTTTCTATTTTTTATAAACCAGTAGCAGGCGACGGCTTTAGGCATAAATTTATTTGTTTTTCAACTATGGTTTCCTTTCCATCATCTCCGATCTCGAGCTGAAGGATTTTACTGGTAAATCTTATATGCTTCCTGGAAAATCATCTTTTGAAATCTAGGGTTTTGAATTGTTTCTGTTCTTCTATTCCAACAGTCAAAATCGATATTCTAGGGTTCATTTTTTATTATTTTCGTTTTTCCTTAATTACGATCTGCGATTGAGAGGTTTCAATCCACATATGAAACTTGGTTGAAATCAAGAAATGTATAGCAATTTCAAGGAGCAAGCTATAGAGTATGTCAAACAGGCGGTACACGAAGATAATGCTGGCAATTACGCGAAAGCCTTCCCCTTGTATATGAACGCCTTGGAATACTTCAAAACTCATTTGAAGTATGAGAAGAATCCCAAAATTAAGGAAGCCATTACCCAGAAGTTCACGGAGTATTTGCGCCGTGCTGAGGAGATACGTGCTGTGCTCGATGATGGCGGTCCTGGACCGGCTTCCAATGGGGATGCTGCGGTTGCGACTAAGCCGAAGACGAAGCCTAAGGATGGGGAAGGAGGAGATGGAGAGGATCCAGAACAGGCTAAGCTGCGGGCTGGTCTTAATTCAGCAATCATAAGGGAGAAGCCAGACGTCAAGTGGAACGATGTTGCCGGATTGGAGAGTGCCAAGCAGGCATTGCAAGAGGCTGTGATATTACCCGTGAAGTTCCCGCAGTTCTTTACAGGTTGTTATATATTACTTGATTCCGTTGCAATTCTTTTAATTATGACTATCATGTCATTACCAATTTGACTTGAAATTAAAAGACATTTTTAGGTCTGTTTGATAACCTTTTCGCTTTCTGTTTTTAGTTTTTGAAATTTAAGCTTACAAACCACTACTCTTACCCATAATTTTCACGACTTTGATGCCTACATCTCACTTGCGTTTTAGAAACAAAACCAAAATTTGAAAGCTAAAAAGTAGCTTTCAAATACTTGTTTTGGTTTATAAAATTTGGTTAGGATTCATATACTTAAAGAAAAGATGAGATATATGTAGATAGTTGAGGTAGATATAGGCTTAAATTTTAAAAAACTAAAAATGAAAAACAAAATAATATCAAACAAGGCCTTAGTTTCCAGTACTCAATCATGGTTTCTGTTTCTTTTCAATGGACTACTGTCATATATAATTATATAGCTTTTTGTTAGGCAAGAGGCGACCATGGAGAGCTTTCTTGTTATATGGGCCTCCTGGAACTGGAAAATCATACTTGGCAAAGGCTGTTGCGACTGAGGCTGATTCAACATTTTTCAGGTAATGGTTCTTCGAATGCTTATGAAGAACGTGTAGCTCGCCTAATGAACATCATTTTCTATATTTCATTCATTAGCATAGAGGAAAATTTCATTTTCTAAATGTTTTGTGCGAGCATATCTCAAGATTTTAGCCATTGAAAATTGAATGCCTATTGCTCGAATGCTTAATGGGAATTGGGAGGTTACTGGTTATTCATTGCATTTTGTCAATTGTGTAATATATTTATATTGTGTAATCTAATTGTTGATATTATTGCTTTTTTTTTTTTTTTTCTTTTTTCTTTTTTCATTGATCAGTAATCTGTAGGCTTAAATTTTCTTTGAATAGAGAGTTTGTCTTTTGCATTGGCAAGATCTGAATAATGGTGGAGGTTCTTTTTGATATTTCCCAGAGTTTTAGACGTTAGATTTGAACATCTGTTTCTTTGGCAGGAAAGTTCAGAGGAAAATAGGACTGAAGGTAAAGGTAGTAAGTAATGAAAAGAATTATTATACACGGCTGTTGGCAAATTAATGCCAAGATTTAAATGTGGATGCATCTGTGTGTGTCTAAATGTTAGCTGTAGAAACTACCTTTCTTTTTTCGCTAGACAACCAAGGAGAATTAATGTACTTGACTTTTTTCTTCCATAATTTTGAATTTTATATACGAAAGTTTATGTTTGTCATTTCTAAGTGTGGCCCATGAACCAACCGGATAGGAGTTTTTTGGACTGAATCTTGATCTTCCATTATATAGTTGCTCAGCAAACTTGTTATGGTTCTTGATTTCGGCATTCCAGGAATAAAGCTGCCTTTTAATAGAGTTCCAATGCATTTGGTGGCCATTGAATGTTTGAATTAATTGAACAGATTCTAGTAGAGATAAACCGTATACACGAACAAAAGCAACTTAAAAACTTAAAATGTTAGAGGTAAATGCAAAGACAGCTTTTGGATAGCTATTTTCTTTGTTTTTAAATTATTCTATTCAATTGCAGGGCATACATTCCCCTCATTTTATTTGGATATCTTTTGCTGTCATTTGAGTGTATTTTTATTGATCAGTAATCTTGTTCAATCTTGTCCTTGGCTACTTGCTTGATTTTACCTCTCTGGCTCTTTCTTTAAATGGTTCATTTTCTGCTGATAGCATTTCTTCTTCGGACCTTGTCTCGAAATGGATGGGTGAAAGTGAAAAGCTAGTTTCAAATCTGTTTCAAATGGCCCGAGATAGTGCTCCATCTATCATCTTTATTGATGAAATTGATTCATTGTGTGGTCAGCGAGGCGAAGGTAATGAAAGTGAAGCCTCAAGACGCATTAAGACAGAACTCCTTGTGCAGATGCAGGTATTGCTTGTAGAGTAACGACATGCTTATTTTTTTTTGAAGGGGGTGGCGTGGGGATTGGTTATTAGTATCTTATACTTTGTCCATTTCATTGTCCATAGAAATTCGTATGATAAAATGCTCAATAGCAGAAAGTGTCTTTCCTGCTGGCAGTTGACCCTACTTTCAAGTGCTCTTTAGTCAGTTAGAGATTACTTTGATTATGTCTAAATGGCTTGTAATAGTTAAGAGCCTAGTTACTCATCTCTATGATGCCCATCCTCCTGGATTTTCACTGCTCCGTATATATTAGGTTATAGAATATCTGGGTTATTTTTAGTTGAATTATGTTAAACTACTCACAACCCAAAAACTTAAGTTGATGGCTTGAGTAAATTTAATTATATCAATTAACAATTTCTTTTCCGGCCAATATCCTAAAAGTTCTAACTATCCCATGTTTGCTCGGTTCGCAACCCAGCTGATATTTTAAAATTTTGGCATTTGGCCAAAGCTGATGGCCTGATGCTGAGGGGTTTGAACTCATTAGCATTCTGTTACTTTTTAAGGTCCTCAGCCCTTGGATGTATCATCTATAAGTTGTATATATGCTGTTTGTGTTTTTATATTTGTTTTTTGCGTACTAACTCTGTAATTTTGATGCATAATAAAATTTGCTCAAATGAAAGTTTACCTCCTCTTAGTAGATTGAGAAATAATCGAACAAGAAGGGCCACGTGTTGAGATTGTTTGGGTCAACAGGAATAGAGTGACCAACAAAATTTGCATCTTGATTGGTATCGGTAAGAGAGGGTGGCTGAGTTTTCTCTAATAGCTTGATGCCTTTGTCAAATCCATTTAGGATACCGGAGTTTTGCTGAAGTTAAAACACTCTGTTCTTGGCCAAGAAAATAGAGTCAACATCTTCTAAAGACGTCTAGTGCAACAAGTGCTGTAATGGACAAACCTCTGCATCTCTCTCCCAATCCTTTCGGTGTCCCCCCTTTTTTATCATTGTTCACCATAAGTTTTTCCACGACTCTTGGAAAATGATTGAAGGTGCTCTTAGAAATGAGTATTCATCTTCACTCTTGTGCTCCCATTTGAATCAGATTAGTCGATCCCACTTGTATTAATGAAGAACAAGCTAGTATCATGACAAATATTAAGGACGAGTTCAAGATGAGTAGATTTGGGTGAGGTTCAGTCCACAATCTCTTGAGCATTTTAGTGCACCTATTTCTTTTTTCCATGTTTTGGAGGATGGATCAAGGTCAGGGATATCCCTCTTGACAGATGGGATCTAGACACGTTCAAGAAGATTAGGGATGAATGTGGTGGTTTTGTTCAAGTTGTAACCGTACTATCAACAAGATAGAGCTTTTGGTAGCTCACATTAAGGTGAATAGGAACCTCTTTGGTTTTCTCACAGCAAAGATCCATCTTCCATCGACTCTTCCATTCATGTATGGATTGACCCTTTCTACTCAAAGGATTCAAATATTGGATATAGGAAAGGAACACACAGAATTATCCCATATTTCACTGACAGACTCTTCTCTAGTTGAACTGCTTGAGGGTAGGAATCCAGGAGTTGTTTCAATTTTGGCGGTGATTGGCTGCCCACAAGCTGATTAGAATTTTGAATTTTCCTCGCGCCCAATTCCTCTACCCTAATTCATACAATCTGATACTAACCCCCTCTGCCCACGCCTTCCACCTTAGCATTTGTCCTTGGACTCTCAATCTGCCATATTTCTTGCTTGGTTTGGTGCTGGAAAAGACCTTGACATTGACGGTCGTGATCCACTAGATATCAAGGAAACACGACGAGAGTCAGTGGATAAATCCATTTTAACTAGTCTTATTGAAGCTCCTAAAATTTGTTCCTCTTTAAACTTTTCCTCGACCCTTTTCCGATAGCTCCTCCTCTCCGCCTTTATTTATCTTAGATGAGTTTTTTCCTCACTTCACCCAGTCTTCAACAGTATCCAGCAGAGCATTCACCCAATTCTTCGACTAAAAATCCCTTCTCCCCTTCTTTTGCCCATACCTTCTCTACTTATGTCTCTTCCGAGCATCCCTCTATTGCTTCCAAAATTATGGTCAACAACAATAGATCCCAGAAGCCTCTGAAATCTGCTTTGAAAGACAGACCATCCTCTCTAACCAAGGGACCATCCACTCGACTAATTTACCATTTCCTACTATGACTCTGATAGGCCCCCGATCACTCGGGTGTATCAGAGACGTCTGAGGAATGTAATAAGGGAGTAGTTTGGGCGGTTATAGTAGTTAGGTTTGGTGACCATTAGGTTTGTGATACACATCCAACCCTCAAAGTCTATTCACGAAGGAGGTCGAAACAGGGAACCGGCAACGTTTAATGAAGA
>JBBMEG010017150.1:0-22505 GCA_037832605.1 Cyclanthera cordifolia | reverse complement strand
TTACCACTCATAAAATATTCCATCAAATTCTTAATCAAACTTTATTTTTTTTGGTAGAAGAAGAATAATAACCTACTCTTCTAGAACTTCTCATTTGTATTTAATGGTAAATGCCAACTCTTAACTACTTATAAAATCTTTCATCAAACTCTCGATCAAATTTTGTTTTTTTTGTTGAATAATTGTGGTATACAACTCTTCTATGACTCTTCCTCACTCTTAACCACTTATAAAAGCCTCCATCAACTTTCACATTAAATAAGTAATTAATTATCCGATTACTACCAACATCAATCCAATAATTAATTACTCAAATTACTTTTATTTCTTCTACTTCTTTCCACTCCACTCCTTTTTACCCAATCCAAACACACCCGTATAATTTTTTTTTATGAAAAAACATGGAATACAATAGAATTATTTGAAATCAATTCAATTTTTTTTTTTTTTTTTTGTCCTCAAAGAGTGGTACAGTTGGTTGAAGACTTGGACTCGAGAGGTGTGCTCCTTCAAGATTCTATGTTCGAAACCTATCTGTGATGTATTCCGGTGTCAAACCTAAGGACTGACATGGTTACCCGAGTATAGTGTAATATCTATCTCAAAAAAAAAAAAAATCTATTTTTTTTTTCTTGGAGAGAGAATTTTACTTGAAACAAGCCAGCCCCATCAGTTCAACAAACAAATATGCCTTATTTTCTGAATAAAATAAAATAAAAGTACCGTTGAAAATAGAATTAAACAAAAAAGAAAAGGGGGACAAAACTTTGTACATGCAAGGCCAAATCAACGAACAACCAAACAGGAAAAGTCTGAATTACCCCTAGTGAACCGAGATTGAAATGTATACCGTAAAAATTTCAAGAAAGATACACGTCAGATTTACATGATAAGAATCCAAAAGTTTGAAGAAAAAGTTAAAACTTGAAACGCCACCAAATCTGCATAAGACAATTTTTGAATTGACTGTGAAATTGACTAAACTATTATACATAAACCAAAGGCTATTTCTTACAATTTCTCAAACAGAAGGTACAAGTTAAATAAATCAAACTGACAGTTTTGAAACCACTGCTAACTTGGTGAGAGTATTAAAAGAAAGACTGATAAAAAATATCTTTTTTTTTTTTTTGAAAATTCTCAACATCTATTCTGGCTTTCTTTTTCCTTGAAAGTTAGTATACAAAATTAAAGAATGCTTGAACCTGTTTCTAGAATGCAGATTGGTTCCTGGTATTTCAAGTAACCCGAATGAGAAGCACAACCATTACGAAAACACAGGTCATTACAAAGATCGCCAACCAAGTGAAGCATGAAGTTTTCGAGCTTTCCGAGTAAATCTGAACAGCACGTTTGTTGACCCGGCCGGTGGTGGCCAAGCTATCCTCAACAGCCTTCTCTGTGGAATCCAGTATCTGCATCATGATCAAGTTTATTCCCAATTGATCAGAAAAACTTTTGAAGTTTGAAGTAGATGAAAAGTAGTATGCAAGAAACAATCTGTGGAACTATGACTAACTGCACTGGTAATCTTTAGAATTTTGGGAAGAGATCCTGTCAGACCTAATATGGTTCAAGCATTCTTAAATTTTGTATACTAACTTTCGTTGATTTGTAAACGTATGCAGTAATGTTTTTCTCATATTGATAGTCGAGCCAGCTTACACCTCGACTATTCTCAAGGTCCAAACTACAATATTTGGCTGTCAAAAACATCCCTACAAAATTAATTCTTAGGTAGGTGGCTACGGTGGAAATATGCACTATACTCATGCAAATAGAATGGAGAATCTATATGTATGCTATGTTTCACGGGAGATCCCTATCAATTCTCCCCCAAAACTTCTACTAAGATACATAAGTTTAACTCAAGATCTTAAAAAATCCCCAGGCATTGAAAGTACTGATGCAAAGAAGAGAATACAAAAGAACTTCCATTAGCATTCTTCAACTTCTAATCTTCAGATGAAATGTCAGTATCCCATAAGCTGAAGTAGGGGAATGTGTCGGTGTGATTTAGGAAAAAAGCCCTCAACAAGGAGTTACAGTCTTATTCAATCACAATCTGAACTTTTATTGAGTTCTAATCCACTTAGCTATGTTAATATAGTGCTAGATTTACTACACATTCAAAAATACAACCCTCTGGATCTTAGTCCCTGAAAATAGAAAACATTCTATGAAATATATGTTGCTGAGCAGCTGATCAACTGAAAAGGCATTCCTCGAAGTCTGCTTATTGTTTAGAATTTAGATTTCTATAGTGCGTTGAGCGTACTCAAAGAAGGCAGATGAAAAACAAGAACAAAAAAAAAACAGCCATCCACTTAATCCAACGTCAACAAGTAATGATTATTAAAAAATATATACCTTTTCAGTGCTCTCCAACGATTTGCTCATTACCAGGCTGCTCTCTTTCAGTTGTTTTGCTAACCCAACCATTTCATCGGTCAAGTCCTCTTGAAGCTTCCTATCATAGTGAATAAATAATGACTTTCAAGATAGACTATAAACAAAAGGGAAGTATAAACAACAAACTGATTAGATTGAAATGAGCAATCAAGCTGGTAGGCAAATGTTTTTCCATTTCTCCGATTTTTCCTCTGGTTAATTCCAGTAGCCCCAATGTCTAGCCTTGATTTTCCATTTCATTTAATTATTATCGATAGCTTAAAAAATTTCATCAGTACTTAAAATCTCTCTTGTGAAAAGTTTGTGTTGGTATAGCCATTAAGGATAGAACCTTTTTCTTTGATTGGTTTCTGATCTAATCCTACCATGTAATCTGCTGTTTTCAATGAAATCACTTAGCCCCTACCCTTCAAAGGAATTCAAAACCACACTTTATGGATCGATATATAAGAGAAGAAGATGGTCCTCAACATATTTTCCGACTAACTTCTGAAACAAAAATATTTTCCTTCATATAACTGAGCTACACAAGCTGCAACTGAATATTGTTATAGAACAAGAAATGGAATATGGCAACAGATAATCCCAAAATAATCAGCTTTAAGTAGTTCATGTATTCTTGTCAAGGTATACTAACAACAATGAACAAGGGGTACCTGTGTTTCTTAATCACTCATGTTTCCATTTTATCTATTATAATCTTTAGTTTACCACCCTTGCATAAATGCACCACATAAACTGTAAGCAATAAGGGGGAAAAGTACAACAATTATCAGAAATACTCAAGACTATCAAGGTCACCTGTGTTTCTCAATGTGAGATATTGCTGCAGAATCCAACTTGACAGATGCTGATGAGTCTTCTTTGATGGTGCCACGAGATCTATCGTCCACGACAGAGGACTGCCTGTCCAATGATATATGGCTTGATTAGAAAAGATTAAAAAAATCCAACGATTCAGTTTCACATAATCCTAACAAGAATCACTTACTGAAATCTCCTCCTTAGTCTCGGAGATGAAAGGGTGTTTTTTTCTACTTCTGCTACAGAAGAAATTTCGTTAACAGAAGTACTTGTAGAAGGCTCAGAAGATTCTTCCACGTCAAGCTGCAAGTTGAAACAAAACATTAAGAAAAAGAGACGAAGCTGCACCATAAACCATAAGCAAGTACAAGAAATGAAGCCCCAGAGATGGTAGCATCTACTTTTGATTTGAAGAATTTAAGCAACAATTCACAACTAACACAAATATGGCTCCTGCCTATCTTAAGGTGAATACTCAAAAGCTTGTAATAGATTAACCTCTCAAAACGCAATAAGAAATAATATAGGAAGTACGACAACTAAGCTCCAAAATTTCGTCATCGAGGGCAAAGCTCTAACGACATCTTGTACAACCTAGTAACAATGAGATTACAAGTTCGAATCCCCCTTCTCAATGTTGTTGAATAAAAAAAAAGCTTCAATATTTCAAAATTATATGGGAAATAGATAAATAAGTTCCATAATCTTAAAAGCCAAGATAAAACAACTTTTAGTTTCCAAACCGATGGAAGTGTACCACAGGAACAGCTAACTTTGAAGCAATGGCCTCTATCTTCTCTGAATAATCACCAAGCAAAGCCTTTGAAACTCTGCACAATGAAACTAACAACATGTAGAGGGTGCAATACTAGGGTATTTTAAAAAAGACATATACCAAAGTGGGCTCCTATATCAGTTTATGTTCAATAAGATTAAATTTAACCTCGTGCAAATTGAAAGTAGATTAGTAATGGGAAACTGTCCAATGTACATCCATGGCGGACTGACACTAGAAGCAATGGGAAAGTGAGGTATGAAGCATACCGACCTTGATAAGCCTTCTGGTGTTTTCTCTTCAGCAAGCTGCTCTAACTGCTCTCTTAAAGTAGTTACGTACTACAGGAAGTGCACCGATAATTTGTTACCAAAACTCTTAAAAAACAAAATCCAAAAACTAACTGATATAAACAACATATAAGGCAGTTGGCTCAAATGAACATGATCCTTTAGATCACTTTTATATGGCTGAAAATAAAATCATTAAGAAAATTCACTCAATCATCGAGACGTACATGAATAAGTTTAGCTTGATTCTTCTGATGAGGGGCAGTGGCCAGCAACCGCTTTAAGTTGATTTCAGTTTTACTTAAACCCATTCAGAAAAAAGGAAGTGAATCCTACAGAATCAAGAGAAAAGTAAAATGGAAACTTATTCAACAACCACACCGAGTCAGACAAAATCATGTAACACAGTATCAGAACAAAGTAAGGCGGAAGTGTAATCACAATATGCCTTTATGAATCATCAGTACAGTGAAGCACAAAATTCGGTAATCCAAATTGCAAAAACGAGATCGTTTCCTTTTCGTTTATTTATCACCATCAACGATCCTTGTCTTGCCAAATCATAAAGAATCTAAGCGATTAAAAAAGTCGTGTTCAAGAAATTCAACATTACATGATTCCGATCGTCTGCTAGTTATCCTTTAAATCGAAGGCAATAAACCTAGTAAACGACATACGATAAAGGTGAAGAAGGAATGATCCGCATAGGGATGGGAGTGAGTGAAATTAAATCGAGATCCAATGCCAATACTGTTCTCTGTCGTTCAATTCCATATCGAGATGAAAATGTAAATGCAGTACCGATTGATTTTAATACTTCAACCAAATCAAATTAAGAACACGTTGACAATTAGGACTTAAAACTAACCTCTCTATATCCCAGAAATCGGCGTGAGGTTGAAGCCAAGTGAGATGTATAGGTGAAGCTAGAAATTTTCCGGCAAGCGTCGACCGGCAACGGGGGAGAGAGATGAGAAATCGGAGACGAGTGGAGCCAGGAGCGCGCGAGAGAATGAGAGAAAAAAGTGGAGGCAATAAAAGAAAGGTATCTAATAATTTAGTTTAATAGTATGTTCTCACAAACCATAGTTTAGTTTTTAATAAAAATTAAAAATTTAGTTTTATATTTTTAAAATGCTAAAATTTAGTTATCCAAAGGTTAATGATCGGTAGTAATCCAGTTCAATACCAACGAAAAATTCGACATCAAATACAAATGACCATGTCCAAATTCAAAGTTTTATAAACTATTAAAATTAAATTTTAGTTCGACAACTATTTTATTTTTTGTTTTTTATTTTTGAAATTTAAGCTTATAACTACTATTCCAACATATAATTTTCATGACTTTCAGATCTACATCTTACTTGAGTTTTTTAACACAAAACTAAAACTTGAAAGCTAAAAATAAATAACTTCAAAATACTTGTTTTGGTTTATGAAATTTAGTTATTCATATACTTAAAACGAGATGAAACAAATGTAGAGAATTTATGTCAATATAGGCTTAAATTTCAAAAAAGAAAAACAAAAAAAATCAAATGATTATCATACGAGGCCTAAATTTTCAAAATTATAGATATTAAGTTCTAATTATGAGAACATGTCCAAAGTTCTACTTTCTTCTAATCACAAGTACATAATTCGAGTTGTTTATTTATTTTTGAAATTAAAATGAGCTTTTATTTTAAGTTTAAAATGAGGTATCGTACTTGAAACGAGATATCTCATTCGTCCTTGTACCATAAAAAAAGCGAAAACTACCATGCATGTTATTTGGAGGTGGAAATGGGTTTCAAAAAGCTTGGAGTAATACCCTTTTTATTCGTTATGATTTCTCTGTTCAAATTATTGAAGTGGTTGATTCTTATTATGGTTTATTGAAAAGCTTTCTTCTCAACTTTTACATGAATTCCTTTTGTTGTGTTGGAAAGTTTGGAGCAATAGAAATGTGAGTGTGCGTCACGGTCAAAAAATGAGAAAAAAAACCAAAGGTGTATCTCGTTTAGTGAATATTGAGATTTTTGTGTTCAATGCCTTAATGATATTTGTTATGGTAAGTGTAATCTTCTTCAAGTGTATAGAAGAAGATCGTTGTCAAGTGGGGCTCCTTTGTGGCGTACCCCAGCTCAAAACTTTAAAAAAAGCAGCATTGATGTTGCAATCAATTTAGCCCCGAAAAATAGTGTAGAACTGGAGTGGTTGTTAGAACAACGAAGGGCGAGAGCTTATTTTCGTTATATAAGTCTTTTGAAGGTATAATGGATACTGAGACTGTTGAGGCCATGCCAATTCAAGAAGGAAAAGAATGCATTGGAGATGAATTTTATGAAAAATTGAGGTGGAGACTAATGTTGTTCGCTTTGCAAATGTACTTCAACAAAGGTCCTGGAATATAGATGAAGTAGGTTTCATTACGTGAGATATTTTACCAACGACAAGGTGTTTAACGTCGGCATCATTTTTGATGTGAGAGGGGTTCAAATACACTCGCTCGTTTGGCTGCTTTGGAAATGAGAGACCAACAATGAATGGAAGAAGTTCCCCATGAGATGTGCAATTAGTATATTTTGTTAGAGCTAGTCTTAAACTCTGTGTGTGAGTATTAGAAGACACTTCAACTTTATATTTTTAAGTTTTTTTAGTATTATGTTTTATGTCTACAAAAAGAAGAAAAGAAAAATTATCTAATTCATTAAAAGCAAAAAAGTTTTCGTCTTCATCTTGATACTCTATTTTATTTATTTATATATTTTATTTAGATTTTATTAATTTAGTTTTTTTTTTCAATTATATAGACTAAATTTAGTTTTATTTTTCCAATTATATTGACTAAATTTAGTTTTATATTTATAAAATTAATTTTATGGAAGAAATTAAAATTCATTGGATTAAAATTGTAACAAAAAAAAATCCTCATATAATACTTTTACTTTCCTTTCACCGACGTGGAAAAACCCCCCGCCGTCGTGAAGCTTCTATTTGCTTCGAAAATCAAGATTCCACCACCGTCGCCACCGCCGTCGCTGCCTTCTCTGAGTCTGACACATTTTGCTTGCAGATCACCTTCTTTCTCCTTCAAACCTAGATCTCCAGTACCTACAGAGAAAGATGGCGTACGTAGACCATGCGTTTTCGATTACAGACGAGGACATTATGATGGATTCTCCGTTCGCTGTCAACAATCGCCCTCCTATCAAGGAGATCGCTCTTTCCGTTTCACTTCTCGTTTTCGGCATGTTTGGAATCATCGTCGGGATCTTCATGGCCAGGAATCGAGTCGGTGGTGATCGTATTCACGGTAATTCTTTCTCATTCTTTGTGTTTTTTTGTTGTTGTTGTAATTTTGCCCTAATTCGAATGTCAATCAATTGTGCCTTGTTCTTGATAATGTTTCAGGGGTGTTTTTCTCATCGTTGGGAGCTCTCTTGTTTATTCCGGGTTTCTATTACACGCGGATTGCTTACTATGCTTACAAGGGCTACAAGGGTTTCTCCTTCTCCAACATTCCCCCTGTCTAATTTCTGCAAGTTTCTACCACTTCTCTACACTTGTACATATTTCTTTCTCCAGATTTCTTCACTGCCTACGTTGTTTGTGTTCTCCCCTGCCATTTTATTTTTTGACTACTAATAACAATGTTATTCGTTTACTTTCGATGAAAGGTGAATGATTCTATGTGAACTTGTGTTGTTCATTATCGAAATAGCTCTTATTTGTTAAGTTCCATTTCCTATAGTTCTTATAGGAAACAAAACAATTTCATTGATAGTGGTAGGAGTATCTATGGAAACAGCCATAAAAGAGAAAAAACCCGATTACAATGGCCAATCAAAGAGCAAATACGTAGGAAATTTCGGAGCACGTTCGGATCTTTTATCTATATAATCTGAAGTTTTCGCCACATTGTGAGTTTGTCATGTGATAAGAACATATAGAATCAAATTAGCTAGCCAAATTCAAGTCTCTCCAAAACTTATCTAGCCCTAGGAATTATTGAAGAGGTTATCCACTTCCAGATGCCCTTGGATTTGTCTTCATTTTTTTTTTTGATTTGTATGTATTTGTTGATCTGGAGATTTGTTGATGCATAGACATGTAACCTTTTTTCTTATATTTTATACCTTGACATACAGATTCCTGTCAGTTTGTTCCCGCCCTTAGCTTGGCCTCTTATCAGTTAATGAATGAGATTAGTATTTACTATTTATTGGGTTTATTTTCTTTGTTGTCGAGACAATGGTAATTAGAAACCCAAGTTGTGTCATTTCTTGTGTGTAAAGACATTTTTTGTTTCTTTAAATCTGAGTTTCTAGATCTTTTCTGTTCCATTGTTTTCTGATTTGTGCTAGAGTGAAATACTTAGGAAATTCACCCATCCTATTGTATGACTCTGAGTCGAGTTAGGTCAAACATCCCGACTCTAAAAAATTGTGGACGAAGCTATATGCCCAACATTGGGAAGCTAGTTCTAGTTCTTTATTATTATTTTTTTATTTTAGAAATCGGGAAATCAAAGTTTTGCTCCACTATTCTCATGATAACCACGCCAGCTCCTAGGCCAGATATTTGGATCTGGAAGGAATGGAAAAAGAGGAGCTGTCTACAAATTAATTTCACAGGTGGGTCTCGAACCTGGGACCTTGAGAAGAGCACACCTTCAAAACTCAAGCATTTGACCACCGCGTCATCCCTTAGGGGCTAGTTTAGTTCTTTATACATACATCTTATTTTATTTACCGATGATCTTTATGGTTAGATGCCTAAGGGTCGGGTGGAGCTTTTGGGTTGATTTCGATTTACTTAAGAGCATGAAGGTGCTAAAAGAGACAGGATGGATGTTGTTATAGATTGAGATTATAAATCATTATTATGTATATTCTACTTTTTGAAAGAATTGATCAACTATCAATAATTCATTCTCGTAGGACAAGATCAACAAAATCTCATTCAGGATAAGTTGCCTAGAAAAATCACCATTATTTTTGTTTGGCCAAATTGTCCATTCATGATTCTCTATGCCAGCTAGCCTACATACTTGTTGTTTAGCTATTTTATGGATACATATTTTTGCTAGTACAAGAAAGATGGTCTGGTGCTCTGTTTTTAAGGTATATAGCTATAAAGTTGCAGAATTCTGTGCTGGTTTACTTCTGCCAAAAAATTGTTGTCAAGATGAAAATAGCCTGTCACCTATGTGTTTCCTTTAGTTTTACCTTAGGTTATATGAATTTGATTGTTCTTAATTACTCCTTGATGTCATCCCAAAAAAAAAAACAAATCTTGTTGATGTGGCTTTAGGTTGTAGGGTCTTTTTCAACTTTAGTAGGTGTTTGAATTGTGGGAGTTGGGAAGAGGTTGTAATGTATTAAAAACAAACAAGGGTTGAACTTCTCCTCTTCCTCTCCTCCAAATCCAAACACCCAGAGGAGCAATTTTTAGGGATTCCCTATAGTTGAACTTCTTATTTGAAACTCCCCCTACACTCTCAGCCTTGAGCTCCCATACGATGGACACATTTCTCACACCCTCAATTGTGTATTATTTATTTAGAGGGGGAAGAGGATGTAGATTATGTTGAAAGTGTTTATACGTGAAATTGTATAGATTATTTTGAGTGATTAGAAACTTGAATTGTAGAAATTATAGAATTTATTCAACAACCATCGTGTAGTGGTTTAGTAGATAAGTGAACTTTAAACGTTTTTTTTGTGTTCAAGTAGATCCTATCTTGAGGAGTTTTTTTTTTTTTTTTTTTTTTTTTTTTTTTTTTTTTTTTTTTTTTTTTTTTTCCGAAATCATTCGTATAAATTCGATTCTAGAGGAATTTGGACTGGAAAAGGGTTCTCATTGATCTGCATTTTAATTGATTTCAGTTTCAAATTGTTATATTTTAATTATTAGAATTATCTCTTTTATGGAGTTTTGGTGTTGCAAATTACTTCCCTATACATTTTTGTATTACGGAGTTATACCAATGAGTTATTATTAGAGTTGTTCACACGCTAAGTCGGGTTGGGAATTACTTCTCCGTCAGTCTCAGTTTTTAAAATTAATCTTCATGTCTGTGAAATTCATCGCTTTTTTGCCTGGATCGAGACATGAATCGAGTTTTTCATGGATTTTTTATAGTTAAATTTCTTTTTACTTTTTCATTTTCTAAATATTTTTTAAGTAATAATTTCAAATATTTTGGAAAATATTTATCAAGTTTTTCAATTATATTGTGAATAATTAAAAAAAAACACTCATTTGAATCTATAATGTTACCCACAAATATATATTATAATTTATTTACAAACGAAATGTATAAATGTAGTTTTTTTTTTTGTAAAAAAAAAGTATTTGGGCCAGAGTTCGAGGAAATGAGAACAAGCAATGGATTTCTCGTCCTCGGTTCCATTTAGCCAACAAGGAAAATTTTCTCTCAATCTCGTTCCTCGCACCCATTAGATGAAAATTATAAACTATGATCATTTGGTTATTGGATATAAATTAATGCCACCGAGCTACAATCATGTTGGTCCTCACCTATAAATTTTAAATGGTATATTGTACTAAAAAAACAATGAAAATTCGAAACAGTAAATTAAAAAATATTGAATTTTATGTGATAATAAAATGTTACTTTCCTTTTCAAATCCAAGTTTATTAATTATTAATAGAATATTTAAAATAAACTAAATTGGTGGAATCTTTAGGTTATAAATTTATATTAATAAAAAATGGCAAATTTTAAATTTAATGTATATCATTGATGAAAGTTAAATTTTAGTTCATATAATTTTAAAATCTAAAATTTAATCACTCAAAGAAAATGAAAAATTAGTTTCAATAACTAAAAGTTAGAATTTAATAACTATGTTTTGATAAAATTTTTAAAAATAGTTATCGTTCTTTGTGAGTTCATACAGTAATTGATAATAATATATGTAAATCAATGTTATAGTAATTGGTAATAATATATGTAAGTTAAGATATTGATTTGATAGTTTTTTTAGTATAAATTGAAGGAGGGACCATAATATAAATATCGATTTTCAAGACCGAATTCGTGGGGTTGAACTAGATTACTTCCAAATAATTAAAGTAACGAGCTACAAACAATAATCCAAATTGTATTTAATCTGTCTTCAACTATAATAACTATATTTTAGTTTTTATTAAAAATTTGAGATTAAATTCGAACCAAATAGATTATTACACAATGTATAATTTATCTTAATAAATAAATAAAATAAAATAAAACGTCTGAATATTACAAAGGGTTCTGAATCTCAGCGTTTTCCTAGAAATTGCTCTGACGGCGATTAACAGAAACCTTACTCGGAAGAAGGTTAGTTGCAGTTCCGGTGCTTGGATTGGATCAATGGCAGTGACGCTGAGTATGAGGAAGATGCTGATGGTATCAGCAGCTATGGTATGCGCCGTTGCCGTAGCTTCATTATCCGGAGCCTCATCTTCTGCAAAATCACGCTTCATCAAGAAAACCATCGCCTCGCATCAGATCGTCATCTTCTCCAAATCCTATTGCCCGTATGTTTCATTTTCTTCCCTCTTTAATCGCCTTATTCAGACTCTGAATCTGCTCTTTAAGTCGATTTTTGCTCTACAATTGTGGAATCGTATCGAATATTTTTGTTTCTTCCAGTTATGGATTATAGTTTCTGAAAATTGTGTTTTCGATTGTTTTCTCTGTGCAATGTAGGTATTGTAGAAGGGCAAAAGCTGTTTTTAAGGAATTGCACAAAGTTCCTCATGTTGTTGAGCTGGATCAAAGAGGTGCTTGCTTAATTAGAATAGATTCTTATTGAAACTGAGTATGCTTGTTTCTAGCTGTTGAGCGTCTCATTTTGTTTGATATCTTCTGCTCTGCCCCCTGCCAGTATATTTAGATTTTGGTCAGTTTTATATGAAAATCTTGTTTTGGCTTGTTCTTTCCCCATGATGAAACTATTGGAGTGTGATATTACAGTTGAAAAGGGCATTTCGAGACTTTTGAAGCCAAGTGTTAAGTTAAAAGAACGCTCTGGTTAATGATTGAGAACAATATAACCGTCCCGCCTTGTTAGTAGAGTCTTGAGATATCTAAGGGAGTGTTTGTTTGAGGTTATTAACGAACTATTATAATTGGGACTTTGCAATTACTCTTCAAACAACCACATCCTAATGAGCTATTATAATCACTCATTTTTAATCATTCGTTTCCAACCACATTTTTAATCACTTATTTCTAATCCCTCAAAATAATCGCTCATTTCTAATCATATCCAAACAAACTATTGTCAGTCACCTCTTTTCAAAAACAATCATCCAAGCTATAATCAAGGACAAGTACTTTACAAATAACCACATTCAAACAAGCTATTAAAACTCAAAAACTCAAATTTTTAAACACTTAAAATAACCCTCATTTATAATAACTCAAAATAATCACTCTAATACTTCAAATCCAAACACCTTCTAAGGTATAAGTAACTAGAGAATCTGTGTTTAGTGCAGGCTCTAGCCTCTAGAAATGGCGACTAGCTACAACTGATGTTAAAAGAAAAGAAGTAGGCCCTTTTGTTAAGGAAAATTCTTATAATTTGTTTTCTTTTGAGTTTTGAGAGCTAAGAGAGGGAGGGCAGAGAGTGGGAGATGATAGAGGTAGGAAAAAAAAAACTATGATAGAATGGAAAACTGGTGTAGCAAGATTATGTCCGATTAGTTGTTGCTTGAAATGTCTATTTACTGAAATTAGAGGCTTGTTTTTTTTCTCTCTCACTAGCTTGCTAATCTCCTTTATATTCTTTCCTATCTCAATCAAAGTTGGTTTTTGATATATACATGAGTGTCTGGACTACCTTGCGCGTATCTCGATTTTTTTTTATGGGACATACCCTTTATTGACCAAGAAAAAAGTATGATAATGGGTCAACATGTTATCTTATGTATTTTGTCGTTCAAAAATCTTCTTTTTTTAGGAAGCTCGGGCTGAATTCCCTAAACTAACTGGGACAAACCATTGTCAATTTGACATACATCTAGCTCTTCTTTCCATATATAACAAACTCTTCAATCCATATCTATTTATATCGAGTGTTATTTTCATACATTCGTTTCCTTACACCTAAAGTTAATTATTCATAGAATTTAAATCTGTATATTACAGACGATGGAAGTGCAATTCAAGATGCTCTCGGTGAACTCGTAGGAAGGCGCACTGTACCTCAAGTGTTCATCGATGGAAAACACATAGGTGGATCAGATGGTAATTGATTCTTCATTCTCAACTTATTGTTCAAATTTAATTGTCAATGAGAAAAGTAGTCCACCTTTATATTATAAATGTTTGGAGGACTCTCAATTTTTCCAATGTGAAATAACGAGATTCTCAACACGCCCCACCTTATCATATAAATGTGTTAAAAGAATTCTCACATTTCCAATATGTGACAAATGACCACAAGATGAGTATATTTAAGGATCTGTTTTTCTTCTAAGTAGTTTGAACTCATTGACGAAGCCCTGATTTTCAGATACTGTTGAAGCATATGAGAGTGGAGAGTTGGGTAAACTCTTGGGCATTAAGGAAGAGCATAGAGCTGAGCTTTGATATAAAATCTTCAACTGTAAGCACATATCTTTTTGCAGCTACAGAGTTTATTATGCTTAAATCAGTTGTTCAATTAGGATTTTTTCTCCCTCTCTCTTACTAGTTTTGCCCTTGAATTCTGTTTTGCTTATTTGGACTTCATTTTCTAGTCTGATTTTCATACAGAGGATTTTAATGGAGAACTCACTCTCTGTAATTTTATTCTTGGAATGTAAAATTTGTACCCTCCTTGCTTATGTCCAACAAAAATTATCTTTAATGCAGAACTCATGACTCGAATCATGGACATTAAACATAATATATTATTGTTGATTAACTCGTCTATTTAACTTATTTGATTTTAGTTGTTTATACGTGTTATTTGTATGTATTTACTTTTCTTTCAATATTTATCATATATTTTTAAGAGTTATAAACGAGTTATTATAAATGAATATTTTTAAGACTTATTAAAAATAAATGATTATTTCAAGAGTTATCATATATTTGTCGTCCCAATATAGTTAAAATTGAATTTTTAAGAGATAATTGAGTGTTTAAAAATGAGTGGTTAAAAATGAATGAAATAAGTGATTAAAAATAAATGATTATTTTGATAGATTAGAAAGAATAATTTAAAATTGAATAATTAGAAATGAGTGATAATGATTACAATAGCTTCATTTTTAATATCTAGTTAATAATGTGAAATAAATACCCAAAAAATTTTAAAGAGAGAGAGACTCTAGAATTTTAAGAAAGTAGTTAAACTTCATTAACTTATAATTTTAGAAACTGTATTTTTTTCTTTTCTAAATTTTAGGTGATCTCTTTTTTTAATAATCAATTGGTTCGATGGTGTAGTGGTTAGCACTTTGGACTTTGAATCCAACGACCTGGGTTCGACTCCCGGTAGGACCTATTTTAATAATATTAATAATTCTTTTTCAAATAAAATCTCCTTCAACCGACTCTTACTGTTCATGTCCGTGTTTTGAATAGTGTTAATCCGGATTTTGGTCATCCTTTCACCAAACAAGTATTAAGGGTGTTAAGTTAATTAATTAACTTAACACCCCGACAAACACGCCATTTATAATTATCATATCATTTCTACTCATCTCAAAATAATCATTTATTTTTAATCACTTATTTCATTCATTTTTAATCATTCATCTCAAATCACTGATTTATAATTTTTTAAAGAATTCATTTTCCATTTCTTCTCTCCCCTTATCAGCCCAAAATCCAATCCCCAACATTAGAACAAAAAAACAAGGGAAAATAAATAAATTATTGTAAAAAAAGAGAGAAAGGAATAAGTCGAAATTTAATTGCCGATGATAGTGCGTTATCAAGAAAAGATTTGTTGCAGTCCGGAATCCGTATCAATGGCAGCGACGATGAGTATGAGGATGATGTCGACGTTATCAGCAGCCACGATGAGCGTTAGAGCTTCATCTTCTCCAGAATCACTCTTCGTCAAAAACACCATCGCCTCGCACCAGACCGTCATCTTCTCCAAATCCTATTGCCCGTATTTTCATGCTCCTCTTTTTCCTTTTTTTTTTTTTACTTCCTCTTTTTCATTCATCTATTGTTGCTTGGCATCATTTCTACAAATCAGATTTCGTTCTGTTCTTGATCCCGCGGTCGTCATGCCTTCAGTTAATTTAACATTGTTGTTTTACAATCGGAATCCGATTGATCGAGGATTGTTCAATGAATTGATGTGCATTTTATGCTTCTTTCAATAGCGATTTCGAATTGTTGAAACTTGTGTTGTTGATAAATAGTTACTTTTTATTGTGCGATTTAGGTATTGTGAAACGGCAAAATCTGTTTTTAGGGATTTGCGGAAAGTTCCTCATGTTGTTGAGCTGGATCAACGAGGTATGTCGTTCTCTATCCTTTTCATGAAATTGATTGTAGAATTTGGCTTAATTCTGATTGAGTAATTATTCGAGGAGTCAACCACAGGATAACAGTTTTGCACCAATGGATGCATGAGAGATATAGAAATTCTTCGAACTTTCATAAGATTCAAACTTAAAACCAATTGACAGTAAGAAGAGTAATCCACGTATTTTATAAAGGTGTTGAGAACTCCTCACACCGTGATAATATTTAGGTCATGCCGATTATTGAATCCACATCCAATGGTTATTATGATGCATCTGCATTCATGTTCTTGCAATATCGTTTTAGTGAAATTCTAACTCAAAATCAATTGACAGTGAAAAGAGTAATCCATATATCTTATAAAGTTGCTGGAAACTCCTCACACTGTGATAATATTAGGGTCATCCTGATTATTGAATCCACATCCAATGGTTGTTACAAGGCAACTACATTCATGTTGCTTGCAATATCGTATTAGGGAGAAAAAGAAGTTAAGAAATGGGTTTGCGCTGGTATTCATGTGTATAGTGTGTTCTTTAAAATCTTCTTTTATCTTTCTCAGTTTGTGTGCAGGTTGATTTGCATAGTTTAACCTGTTCTTAAGCAGGAAAAACTAGCCGTTTGGATGAATTCTCTATATCGACTGGCAAACTATTATCATTAAACAAACATCTACCTTCTTGTCTTGTTTCCATTTCAATTTATATGCAGTGTGTTATATATCCATTGTTCTATCATTTAATAACCTAAAAGTCATTGATTTCATTGAATTTGATCTGTATCACAGATGATGGCAGTGCCATTCAAGATGCTCTTAGTGCACTTGTTGGAAGGCGCACTGTACCTCAAGTGTTCATAGATGGAAAACACATTGGTGGATCAGATGGTAATTGACTCTTTTTTTTTGGCAACTTATTGTTTGAAATATATTTTCCCCCAAAGTCCTATTAACTCAGTGAAACCCTAATTTTCCAGATACTGTTGAAGCATATGAGAGTGGAGAGTTGGGTAAACTCCTTGGCATTAAAAAGTAAGTTGATCTCCGAAATCAAACCTTCAATTGTAAGCAGACATATTTGCACATACAGAGTATTTTTTTTCCTTGAACCATCTGTTTAATTGTTTCTCTTAATTTGGAGGATAAATTGATTACAGATAATCCCTCTATAATTGATTTTGTTAGATATTCTCATTTCTCATGTGTTGGGAGTAAATTTATGCACACCTCAATATTTTTAATAGCCAACTATCTAACTCACGGGTGTTTAGATTTTGGGGTTGAGGAAAGAAAGTTGAGGAAGAACAGAAAATTGAGCGATTTGGGGATATGAAATATTTGTTTGGAGAATGGCGAAATAAATTTTATTTTTTGAAATTTGTGTTTAAAAGAAAACATATTTATTTTAGATGAAATTTGATATAAAGTTTGATTTGAGATTTGATGAAATGTTAGAGAGTAGTCGTAGAGAGGTTGGGAAGGAGTTGGGGTGAGATTCTAATATACTAAAAATAAATAAGGAGTTCGACTCTCCTCCCTCTCCTTCAAATCCAAACACTCCCCATGTTTCAAAAAGCTCAAGCCATGCCAAGGTGTGCGCTCAAGATAGATGTCTAGTTCTTTGCCTGGGCCCTGGGGTGTGGTGATTAATTGTAAAAAAAAATAAAAAAAAAATTCCCAACTTGAGAGAGCAAAAATCGTTGCATTTATGATTATTTGTTTTCTTTCTGAATGTTCTTTATATAGCGTTCTTTAAAAAAAATTGCAAATTTTACTCTATTTTGAGTTGTATAATTATTTACTGTGTGTATATTTATCTCACCTAGCATACAATTAACCCATTTGATTTTAATACCTCGTATGTTATTTGAAGTTATGCATACCCTAAACAATTGTTACATTTAAAAAATTAAAATACCAAAAAAATATTTATTTGAAAAAAAAAATGACGATTCGATCAATATGATTTTAAGATTTTTCTTCGTAGTCGCAATTATTATTATTTTTTTTTTTGAAATCGAAACTTTTTGCTCCACTATATCCAAGGTAACCACGTGTGTTCTTAGGCCAGTCTTATTTATTTATTTAATATTTTTTGTAAAAAGAACTTTAAAAAATTTAGATAATTATTGAATAAATAATAACTAAATCAATACTAAACCAAGATCATTATCGGAGCCTTATATTAAATTCTAACAATTAAAATTTTAAATTAAAGAGATTAAATACGAATCATGATGGTCAAATTAAAATCACATTCAATTAACATAAATTAAAATTTTAAAAGAAGAAAAGTGTTGAATTAGAGTTTTAACATAATTAGATTAAACTTTGAACTTCTAATATTTTGTTCTTCACCCTTATTTTGTTCTCTGTCTTGCATTTGCACATGGAAAAAAAGGAGGGTATGACATATTACCACTTGGTCGGGTGGTGTGGCGTTAGGGAAAACGGAGAATTTTGTTTTTGAGAAAGTATCCATGTTCGACACGTTTCTGATACGAATATTTCTAGATATTCTTTGTACACCGACATTCGAAATTTTATGCCTTTCTATTCATTATTATTTTTTAAAAAAAATTTCAACACATGACGGCTGACATGTCACGAACACACATTTTGACCTTAAATCTTTCCAAGTGGTCGATGGCACAAAAACGATGACAATGTTTGTGGAGGCAATCGACAACCACATCCAAACAAGCTGACATACGAAACCAAATTGTCATCATAGGTCACTGTGCTTGCAAAAGCCTAAAATTAATTGTAATTATTGTTGCTATATCCAGCAGATTGTTCGAAGTGTATCATGATTACTACTAACACCAAGTTTCAAACGAGTAATTAAATTATTCAACTACTATTAACATCAATCTTCAAACAATGTATTTAATCACCATTAACATCTCCACTCCTCTTCCACTCTACTTGCGCTTCACTCTTTTCTACCAAAAACAAGAACATCCTGGTTCCTAACCAAACAGAAATGGCTCAACAATAACAATTTCTTGGACAAAGAAGCAGTTCTAACCATTTCTAATTATTTTAATAAGTTCAAGCTGTTTAGAACATACTAAACAACCTCAATTTATTAAGATCAGTTCAAGGAATCTCTCAGCAGACTCAATCTAAGTATATAACAAAGAAGTGGGAGGCTCGTATGGCTCGTGTACTTTGTTTAAGGGGATGATTCACGTTCAGCAAACAAAATTGTCCCACATTGTTAAGCTTAATGAAAGATTCTTGGATATATATATATATATATATATATATATATATATATATATATATATATAAAGGAGTCAACACCTCCATTGATATAAGAATATTTATGCGATGACCAACAACCAAGTCACGGAGAGAGATTTTCAGAATTTTCTCTTTAAAATTATTAACATTATTGAACCAATTTCTATTAAATATAGACAAATTTCAAACTTTTTTTTTTTGTAAAACTTAATATTGGACTTTTAAAAGTTCAGATAGTAAAATGAGTCAAAATTCAAAATTTAAAATTTAAAATTGAATTTTTAAAAATTGAGACATAAAAATGTAAAAAAAAAAAGTTAAAGAACAAAATCATATTTTATTCAATAAATTTTTGTAATGATAAAGTTGTAGACTAGCAAGTAATAGAATGATATGGAGATGAGCCAAAAAGGAGAAAAGTAAAGGAATAAGAATGTGATTCTAACCTAAAAAACATTAAACAAATAAACATTCCTTAGGTTTACATTAAAAAAAAAAAGTACTTAAATTGTAAAAGAATTTTTTTAAAATAATAAAAATAGTAATTTAGATGTACAAGAATATCAATTAAAACTAACCATGATCAAAGATCACAGGAAAAATTTATGTATTTTGTTATTCTAACAATGAAAATACATTATATCTGGGTAACCACGCTCGTCTCCAAGCCAGATATCGAGAATCATCAAATAAATGAAGATTATAAATTATTGTCACATATAAGTCTCGAACGAGATCTTGAGAGAACACACTTTCAGAGAGCCTTCGACGAACTGCGTCACCTCTTAGGGATGAGGAGTTTTATCCCTTAATTCTATTAAAACATTAATATCCTTAATTTTAAGAAGTATTTTGGTAGCAGTTTTTGTTATCTTGTTATTAATATTATTTTTAAAATTTACTAACATGAGAGGAAGATTCACTATAAAATAAAGGCTCACTTGAATAAGATATTTTCATTATTTTTGTTATTAATATTATTTTTTATTATACTATTATAATCAAACATGAATTCTTATATATTTTTATTAATATTATAAAAAAATATATTCTTTTTGTTATTAATTTTTGTATTAAACCATAATTTCTCAAATATATTGTCTTGAGAGATGTCCAATTTTTGCTATTTTTTTTTAAGTGATTATATTTGTAACTATTTTTTATATTTAACTAGTTTTTATAAGTATTTATAAATATTTTTTAGAGAATTTTTCATGCATAGTAAAAAATAAACCAAATAAATATCATTAATAACATACAATAGTAAAATGTCTTCGCGTCTATCAATCTCATTCCTATAATTTTTGCTTTTAGTCTTTCACTTTTATTTCTATCAATATGGTGATAGTTTAATCAGTTCACTTGATAGCTTCAACTAATTCGGTGATACACTTCAGCTAATTCGGTGATAGACTTCAATCAAAATCATAGCACGAATCTTGGTGTTGTCGGCGGCTCGTGACAGAAAACGACGAGCGTCTTATTTTGTTGAAAAGTTATTCTCTTCATGAGCACAGATCCGATTCTCGATTTAGTGAACAGATAATCTCAAACTCCTTAAATCTAAAACCAGTAGTCGTCGTTGCCCAACACTAATATATTTCAGTCCAATTGACCCAAAACTATTTTCACATATTCACTTTGGGTTCAGTTAAATAAATATGGTAAAATGAAAATCAATCGAAACAATAACATACGAAGAAATGAATGAGAAAACGAAAGGAAATGATATGTGACCGGAGATGTATAGATTAAGATTTTTTTTTTTTTTTTTAAATGAAACAAAATTTGTTATAAATATTAAAAAAAAAAAAAAAAACAGTCGTGTTATATTATAATAGACAACTCAAAATTAACCATAACGGTGATAACTTTCTTTTAGGCACAAAATACTTTCTTTCTACTTTTTTAATATAATTTTTTATTTATTAGGTGAATAGTACCTTCATTTTATTCGCATATTTATATAATATTATTTTTTAGTCTATTTTTTTATTATTTTAATTAATAATATATATAGTGATTAGAACGAATAATCAATCTGTAAACAAAATCTTGGAAAATATTAATTACTCACATCAAATATACCAAGCACAGAGTGTTGGACTTTTCTTAGGTAGACTTTGGGAATATGCCTTGATCAATTAAAGTGATCATGATTATGCTTAATTACTATATATAATATTTATTTATTTATTTAAACTTATCCTAATTTTAATTAAAACCATTAATTGAGGTCTAAAAATCATAGTTGAAGAACCAAACATCACATTTTTCATTGTGAAATTTTTTTTTTTATTATTATTATTTTTATTTGTGAAAAGTTTAAACATATGCACTTTCTCTATTCCATTTTGGGAAATTATATCTTTTCGTTGTTTTATTTATTTATTTATTTGATTAAAATAACGAAAAATCAGAATATTTTTATTAGTCAAAAGCGATAATAATAGGATGGAACAAGGGAATCGTTTTTTCAAATATATGAATTTAATAAATACATTTCCATATTATTATTTTTTTTTAAAAAAACTTTCCTTTTTGAGTTTATTGCACATGTTATATTTTGGTGGAATATATCACTGTCTTAACTGCCAGCACATTTTAATATGTTTTATAATATGAATTAGATAAGATTATTGTGATTCTTCAATTAAAATAAAATAAAATAAATAAAAGAAGATCAAGGAATGTTTGGATATTGCAAGATTGTACTCTTGCCCCTAGGCTTTTCCTAAAGAATTAATGTTCAAATTGAGGATCCTTGATTATTATTATTATTATTTTTAATGAATTTAATGAAATTTATTATTTAGGAACGAGAGATTTGATATTTGATGAATAAAAAAAAAAACAAAATTAAGCGTCAATTAATCATTCATTAGTTCATCACTCTCATGTCTATCAGTAAGCTACTGATAAACTTCAATCAATCCAGTGATGGACTTTAATCAATTCGGTCTCACAATTTCAAAGTTTTTTCGCCGAAAGCAAGAAGAGCAACACCAATCAAGCAAGTGGTGTTGGAGGGTAAAACAAATAAAAAAAGCATAAATTAAACTCGTCACCTCTTAAGCACTCAAAGTCCTTTCGACCACCAAGCCATTTCACGATATATAGTTGATATTATAACCTCTCAAGTACTAAATTAAACATTATATTATTATGCTCGGGGTTAAAAGATATGTTTTTTTTTAATTGGACTATATTGGAGAGTCGAGAGACTCGAACCATAAACTTTTGGTTATCGGGTGATAAATGACATCTTTGGAATTATGCTTCTTTTGGTTTGGTATATGATTAAGATATTATAATTCAAACTTTTCCTAATTTTAACTGAAAAAAGAGAGTAGATATCTAAATCCCAATTAATACATATTTGTTAAGAGAAAATTGAGGCATTTAATTCAAGTATATTAAATAGTTAAAGTATCTCTATCCCTAATTAAAATGTCAAAAATTTAAAATCTAATCTCCACATAGAACTTTATATATATA
>JBBMEG010017140.1:17805-28222 GCA_037832605.1 Cyclanthera cordifolia | reverse complement strand
TTTGGCTGACTTGCTCGCCGGGTTAGAGCAAGTGCCTCACGATCGCTTTGCAACAACAACGAAGTTGGATCGTGACACATGGCACACGAGTGTGTATGGTGTGGGCAAGCACTTGCAAGACGAGCGTCTTGAGAGTTTCCTCGGCATGGGTTCCCGAGAACAGTGTCGGATGGCATGGGTGTGCCAACTTAGCGCACCTTCTCGAGGGTAGAGGTTGTGACATATATCGAGTGGCGGCCCGGAATGCGGTATTGGCCCGACATGTGCACGGAAGAAGCCAACCCTCGATCGAAGTCCCGAATGGATGGATGTCCGGGCAAGCTCCAAATATCAGCCTGTTCCCCTGGAAGGCATCGAGATGGTTTCGAGAAGGTATGTTTGAATGAGCGGTTAAGCCCGGTGGCATCCTGAGGCTCGAGATGGCCCCGGTACGCATCGATGGACTCGGTTTCTCTGATTTTGGACAAATTTGCCTGTTATTCTCCGATTTTCAATATAATGCCTCGATGAGCTCCAGTTTGCGTTATATTGCCCCGGTAGGTCCCGGTAAGTCCTGAAATCACCCGGTTAGCCCTGGTTTTGCTATAAAGGCCCGTTTGGGCTAGTTTTGGATCCAAACGAACCCCGACGAAGTCCCATATCGATGATTGAGTCAGAGGAACATGTTCTAAACGATCCTGGAGGGAGGATCGAGCTGCGACGTAGCATTGAGATGACCTTGACCTGATGTAGAGGTAAGGACGAGCCTTAGGACTTGGCCTAGAGCAGAGGCGAGTCAGCTAGAGTCGCGAATTACAAGGAATGCACGCTCAGACGCGTGTATGTCCAAGAAGACTTATGTTGTATCCTGAACGGAGCTTAGTCGAGGGTGAGAACCTCGCTCGAAAGTACAACGAAGCCACAAAGCATCGAAGAAAGGGGTTTGGGACTGAAGTTCCCCGTAAGGCTGACTATGATTGAAGCGAAAAATCATGGTGCCGCACGAGTCAGAAGTATGACCGTGACACAAGGCGCACCAAAAGGTGCGGACTTTTTTACTTAAGATGCACTATATAAAAAAATATAATATATATATATATGAATATATGCACAATCAAAACGCTATTCATAAACCAAGAATAAAATACAAAACAAACATAAAATTCAAATATTAACCTTCATTTCATGCAAAGAAATGAAGTTTAACCAAGAAAAATATATAAAACATACATAAATTCAACTATAAACATACATAAATTTAAACACATATAAGTGATTCAAGATATTTTGATACCTTGAAAAACTTATCTTGCGCTTCCAAAGGTTAAAAGGAGACAGAACACAAAAAATGTTGGCAAAATAGTTAAAAAAATGCAACAAAAAACAAAAGCCGACAAGGCGCGCACATAGGCGCGCTAAGGGCTTCAAGAAAGGCACCAAAAGGAATATGATGAGGGAACTCACTAATCAACATGAGCTAGTTAGACCGGCTGTCACTCGTTTTACAATCTCATATTTGACATCATCAAGCATTCATAAGAATAAAGTCAATTAGAGGAAAATGTTTATTTCTGAGAAATGGACAACTAGTAAATGGGCAAAAGATCCCAAAGGTAAAATAGCAGCTGACACCAATTTAATGCTTCATTTTGGAACTCTGTAGTTTTTACTTTAAAGGCATCAGAACACTTAGTTCGTGTGTTGAGACTTATAGATGGTGATAAACCTGCAATGGGATATATTTATGAAGCAATGGACAAAGAAAAAAAGGCTATTAAAACGGGTTCAATGATAATGAAGTGAAATATAAGCCAATTTGGGATATTATCGATAGAAGGTGGGATTGTCAACTTCATCGACCCTTACATGCAGTGGGATATTACTTAAATCCAGCTTTCTTCTATGACCATAAAGATGCTATTCTTCAAGACGTGGAAATTATGAGTGGATTGCTTAAAGTAGTGCACCGTCTAATAGCATTGACTAGTGATCAAAATCGATGCACGGTTGAATTGGAGTTGTATTCTGAAGCTAGAGGCATGTTCGGTATTGATTTAGCAATCAATACAAGGAAAGTAAAGACACCAGGTAACTTCATTATTCAGTCTTTTTTTACTTTGAATTTCCAGAATCTTAAATTTTAACTTCGTAGCAATTGGTATTATGTGAATAGCATCGTGGTGGGCTCTTTATGGTGGTAGTACTCCAATTTTAAAAAAGTTGGCCACGAGAGTGCTTAGTCTAACTTGCAACGCTTCGGGATGTGAACGTAATTGGAGTGTTTTTGAACACGTAAGCAGTTTGTTCAAATATTTTTTAATTATTAATTTAAGATTTCAAAGTTTCCTTTTTAAATAAAACTATATATTGGTTTTTATTTTGTAGATTCATTCAAAGAAAAGGAATAGGCTAGATCAAAAGCATTTAAATGATTTGGTTTTTGTAAATACAATCAATGACTTAAAGAGCGCTTTGCTCTAAAAGACCAACTTTGATCCAATTACATATTGATGATAGTAATGAATGGTTGGTTGGAACTCTTGAAGAAGAAAATGTAGAAGCAACAGCTATTGATGAGCTTGTTTTTGATGACGATGACTTGACATGGGGAAGTGTAGCTCGTGCTTGTGGGGTTAATGAACCCATAATATACACTACATCAAAAGGAAGTCACCTGCAATTATTGGTGCCACAACTTCAAGACATCGAAGCAATGTACTTCAAGTGGTTAGTGATGATGACGATGAAGATGAAGAAGAGTTGGGTATTCAAGAGGAAAATGTTCAAAGTGAAGCACTGGATGATACCTTAGATTTAGATGATGAGGGGGATGATTTATATACATGAAACAACTGTTTATTTTTGTAGATCCTTGATGCATGCATCTTTTTTTGTATTTTTTTGTCATTTAGTAATATTTTACAAGAATTTGAATTCTTATGAGAATAAGAATATTTTTTATATTCTATTTATAAATATTTAATAATGCTTTTATTCGTTGGGCCTTGCTTCACTCGGGCCTCGCCTTACTATCGCCTCTCGCCTTAAGGCGATCAAGGACAATGTCGCCTTGCGCTTTGAAAACACTGTTCCAAACTCACAAACCAATGTCAATTTTCCTCTCCCTCATTCTCTTTCTTTTTCCAGCTATAGTCCCATCTCCATCTACCATTTTCAATTTCTTCAAAAAAAAAAAAAAAAAACTCACACCTAAAGCCTTAATGTTGGAGCTGTTGAAGAGTCACCATTTGGTTCATTCATCACAGCAAGGCTTAAATTCTGAATTGTCTTTTAAACTGTATCAGACTTAAGATTGAATTGGAAGCCTAAGTGTAGGAGCTGAGTCAACAGTTGGTTTATGCAATTCTGTTTATATTGGTTTTTGCAATTCTGTTTATAGTAATTTTTTTTCCTTATGTATCTCCTTTATATTATCACTCTTCGTTATATCTATTGATAACATTATCTCCAAGCTTCACAAGTCTTCCCAGTTCCGACATGTTTGCTTGCCGGGGATGTTATAGAATTAGATTAGTTAGAAATTGTAATTCAAGTAGGTTGAGTCCAATGGGTCTTTAGGCTTAATTTAGTAGTGTATATAGAATGTGATTAGGGTTATTTGAGGTGTGGCACATAGTGCATCCATCATATTTACCCTCTCATATAATGAAACCTCTCTAATGGAGTTTTTCCCTTGTTCAACCTATTGATTTTGAGATGGATGCTCACACTTTCTAATATGGTATCAGAGCCCGTAAACTCAAACCAATATTCGGTCCAATAAAAATGAAATTGAGACCCGATTCAAGATTGATGGACTACTCCTCTCATCACCAATTGGTTTCTGAATGGATGATCACACTATATGAAAGTTAAGCCAGAACTTCTAGTTCAGATAATCAACATTGAGTCAACAAAATCAAGCAGAGGAACGAGGTAGCCTTGTTGAACAATGGGGAAAATAAGATAACCAGGGAAAAAAAAAAGCTAATTGGGTGGGATATTAAGAGAGACGATTATAAGAAAATTCAATGAGTCTATCAATTAGAGACATTGAAACACCAGTTCCCTTGAACCTTCAAAATTATATTCTGTCTCGAATTTCCCTTGGATCCCACAGCACAACACACAAATTCACACATGTCTGGGTAAAGGAATTAAAACATTAGCATATGGATGACTGACCATGGGGGAAACCCCAACAAACCCTAATGGCTTGTAAACTGAAATTAAGGTGATAGAACCCCAATACATGACATGAAAACGATACATGTGGGTTAAAAATTCAGAAAGAGCAATGAAAAGAAACCTGATAACTTCGTTATCTCTCTCGACTTCGCTGACTTCTGCGAAGAAGCTCTTGAGAAGCAAGTCTTCCTCGGCGGTGGAGGTGGATTTATTGGCCTCACCCATAAGAAGTTGTGTTTTGATTCAGTATCGACTGGAATGGGAGAGTTGAATTGATCCTCTTTTGGCCGAATTCTGAAGCTATTCGATAAGACTTTGAGCTGAGTATCTGTTGAAGAAGGGGAAAGGAATGGATTGTGAAGAAATCGGAAGAGACAAAATACCCAAAACACATTCAATCCCTTTCGGGCGGTTTAGGCAGGTTGGGTTAAGATTAGGATTTTATTTTTTTTTTATTTTTTTTTTTTTTAACTATATTCCTCTAATATTGTTGTTTTTTTTTTAATTGAGGGGAAGATGATGAAATTTATCAAAGAAAAAAGAAAAAGTTGAAAGTATTTTTTTCAATAAAAATAATAAAAAAATTCTACAAATGTCAAAAGTAAAAAAAAAAAAAAAAAAAAAAAAACAAGAATAATAAAAGGCGATCGTGGTGAAATTGCAAAAAAAAAAAAAAAAGCTTTTGGATTTAATGATTCTAATCAACGACATCGATTGAAGGTTTGAAGTCACTCTGAGTAATTTAAACTTTTACTTCTTATTATTTTAGTTTGTTGATTCTAGGTTCATGATTGATTAATTAGGTTAAATTCATAAAGTTACCAAAACTTATAAAATTATGATCATAGCTAAACCACAAAATTTGTTGGAATTTTTCTGTTGCACTCTCACCTTGGCAGTAAAAAACAAGAGACTAATAAAGAAGGAATAAAGAAGAAAATGTAGTAACAAATGTACAAAATGCCAGCAAAAGTAACGTGCATTTACAAACTTCTTACACCAAGTTCAGTACCATAGTGAAGGGAAACATTTACATTCACGATAAAACTTGCTATCCTTTTACACAACTTTTCTTCTTTTAGAAAAAGTTAGCAAGCTTCCTAAATATTTACTAAGAACAAAATTCTTAAAAATGAAGCTAAAACTAAAGAACAACCACCACACAAAACTAAATTCTAGGCCCTCATCCAAGCCCAAACTTCTCGTCCCTAGGTAACTCGAAGTTGCTCGCCAAAATGTACCTACACAAAATTCCAATTAATCCTAAAGTTTAAAGAGTGGAATATCTTTATACTAGGCGTTCCTCTTTATTTTCCGACAATTATTCAATAAATCCATCACACAAACACCACAACCAGCTAGCCTGCCATCTTTTCTCTTACAACCCAATAGTCCCTACCTTGAGTTCAATCTCACCCCGCTTTAAAAAGATTCAGTAGCAAAGAAGAAAGAGAAACAAATAGAGGAGAGGTCTGTTCCATACTTGAGTTGAAGATTCTTCTCCCAGTCGTTGATCACTTCCACTTGGTCCTATGTTTCTTGCCTTCACAAGGAAAATTAACTTAATTACCTATCATCTTATCTACACTTCCCTTTCCCTCCTTAATTCGTCTTGCCTAACTTGAGAAGGCTAAATCCCAAACTCCCTTCCTCGAAAAGCAGAGGTAGTCATACATATTCAAATTTGACGACCTCCAACAACGATTTTCTATTCCTAACATCCAATATCCGGCTTGCACCTTCTTCTTCTTCACCATTTTTTCCTTTTTCGCTTTCTCTTCTTCTTCTCTTTCGCAAGACCTAACTTTCTTTTTCTTTCTAAACCAAAACAACCACAAATATTTCCCTACTCAATTTCTATCCACGTATCCTACCCTGTCACCCTACATCATGCTCTCTACATCTAATTACTATAACTTTTAGCTTCTATTTATACCTTTACCCTACTTTAATTACACAAAACATTTACAAGGTGTGATAACTCATCCCTACTAACTGGATTTTTCGTCCTCGAAAGTGTCTAACTCCTGAAAAAGACTCGGGTACAAATGTTTTAGTTCTTCCTCCACCCTCCATATCGCCTCCTCAACGTGTTGATTACACCATATTACCTTTACCAATGATATACGCTGATTTCGCAGAACCCGCTCCCTTCGTGCGATGATCTTATTGTGTTCTTCTATATAACTTAAATCCTCATGTAATCGTAAAGGTTCATGCGTTATTATATGCGCTAAATTCGGTACATACTTACACATCATCGACACATGTAACTCATCATGTATCACCAGCAAAGCCGGTGGTAACGTTATGCAGTACACTACAACTCCCACCTGCTCTAGTACCCCATGAGGCCCTATGTAACATGGACTCAGTTTTCTCCTTTTTTTGAATCTCATCATTCCTTTCGTAGGTGATATTCTTAGAAATACATGATTACCCTAAGAAAACTCCAGCTCCTACGACGATTATCGACATAGCTCTTCGCCTACTTTGCACTATTCTCAATCTGTCTTATACTTTTTGTATCACATTTTTCTTAGTTTGCACCAATTCAGGGCCTAACATCTGTCTTATGCCCACTTTATCCCAGAAGATGGGTGACCTGCATTTCCTCCCGTATAGCACTTCATTGGGTGACATTCCTATTCACGCCTGATAAACTGTTATTATATGCATGCACACTTAACAAGGTAAAGATATTCATCCCATTCTCTTGGTAGTGCTAACCCACAAGCTTGCAACATATCTTCCAACACTTGGTTAAGCCGCTCTGTTTTCCCATCAGTTTGTGGGTAATAAGTCGTACTAAAATTTAGCTGTGGCCCTAACTCTTTTTGCAATCCTTGGCATAACCTAGCAGTGAAACACGATTCTTGGTCTAAAACAATATGACCGAAACTTCATGTAATTGTACCACTTCCCTCAGATAAAGTTATTCCCATCGCTCTGTAGTATAAGTAGGTTTTCCCAATATTAAACATGTTTTGTTAAACGGTCAACTATTACCCAGATTACAGATAATCTAGTTTTCGTGCGAGGTAATCCTACTATAAAAACCATTGCTATATCCTCTCACCTCCACTTAGGAACATGCAGATGTTGTAACATTCCTGCTGGTTTCTCCCTTATGCCTTAACTTGCTGACAAATCAAATAGTCACTCACATATTTGGCTATTTCTAATTTCATTCCTGACTACCAATACAACTGTTTCAGATGAAGGTACATTTTTGTTTCCCCTATGTGTAAAGAAAATAATGAGTCATGAGATTCTGTCAACACCTCTCACTTAATTTACTTGTTATCTGGTATGCACAGTCCACCTCTCCATAAAAGGCCCCAATTTGAAGATATAGTATAATCTTTCACTATTCTTTTCTTGCACGACTCTTTATTTGGTGAAGTTTCATATCCTTGTCTTGAGCCTCTATTATACGTTGGCGTAAACTTGATTGCATAGTCAACAGTGTTAACGTAGCCGCCATCCCCGATTTTAACACAGGAATCTCAGAACATGTCAACTCCCTTCTAATCCGAAAGGGTAACGAGGTCAGGATCTCATTTTGTTCACCCCTCCGACTGAATGCATTCGCCATCACATTAGCTTTGCCAAGATGATAAAGTAGCTCAATATCACAATCTTTTACATATTCCAGCCATTATCCTTGTCGTATGTTTTGTTCCTTCTACGTGAATAGATATTTTAAGCTTTTATAATTAGTAAATACCTTAGTTTTTTCTCTGTAGAGATAATGTCTCCAAATCTTGAGTGCAAACACCACTGCTGCCAACTCCAAATCATGCGTTGGAAAATTCCGCTCATGATTTTTAAGTTGTCGTGATGCGTAAGCCACAACTCTTTCATTTTGTATTAATACGCATCCCAACCCTTTACTCGAAGTATCACTATATATTTCAAACTCTCATGGCTGATCTGGTACGACAAGATCGGGGCGGTGACTAGTCTTTATTTAAGATCCCAGAAACTATTCTCACGATCACTTGTCCACACAAATGGGCTCCCCTTCCTTGTTATGTACGTAAGAGGTGCTGCCACCTTCAAAAAGTCATGTATAAATCGACGGTAATACCCAGATAGTCCCAGAAAACTGCGCACCTCCTACACGATTTCGAGTCTTTGCCATTGCAAAACTGCTTCAGCCTTAGTAGGATCAACGCCTACTCATCCACCAGACACCACATGTGCCGAAAGGTTACCTCTTTTAGCCAGAACGCACACTTTGAGAATTTTGCATACAATTTTTGCTTTCTCAACACCTGCAACACCTTCCCAAGGTGTAATTTGTGTTCGTCCTCCATCCTGAAATATACCAGTTTTTTGTCTATAAACACAATGACGAAAACATCTAAGAAATCCCAAAACACATGATTCATTAATCCCATAAACGTTTCTGGGGCGTTTGTTAGCCCAAATGGCATTACCGTAAACTCATAATGATCGTATCTCGTTTTGAAAGCAGTTTTGGGAATATCTTCTTCAGCCACTCTTAATTGATGGTATCCGGACAGTAGGTCTATCTTGGAAAACATAGTTGCCCTTGTAACTGATCAAACATGTCATCAATACGGGGTAATGGATATTTATTTTTAATGGTCACTTTAATTATATCTTGATAATCAATGCATAAATGCACCGTTTCATCTTTTTTCTTCACAAACAAAACGGGTGCCCTCAAGGCGACACACTAGGTCGTATATAACCTTTGTCCAATAACTTCTGCAACTATTCCTTTACCACACGCATCTCTGCCGGTGCCATATGATAAGGGGCTCGAGATATGAGTTCACTTCCAGGTTCTAATTCTATCCTAAAATACATCCCTTTTGTCGGTGGCATTCCCGGTATCTCCTCAGGAAATACATCTGAATACTCACATATCACTGGTACATTTATGGGTTGCAAATTTTCAATTCCTATTATTGACACGTTCGTTACCCAACACCATGCTTCTTGCCTAACCATCTTCATTGCTCAAAACATTGTTGCCAACTTCACCCTTGAGCTACATACTTTGCCTCTAAAAACAAATTTAGATTCGTAAGGCTTAGTGAAGACAACCTATTTTCTATTGCATTCAATAATCATGTGGTTATTTGATAATCAATCCATGCCTAGTATGACATCAAATTCACCCATCACCAGTACATTCAACCTCACCTTCATCAATCGACCAGATACCTCAATTTGGTTGACTCTAAGCCTTTCGCACGACAACAACGTTACCTTATCAAAAGTTGATACTAAAAGGCATACCTTTAACGGTTCATACTCCAACTATGCTTGTTTCATAAAACCTTCGGAAATAAAAGAATGCATAGACCCTGAATCAAACAATGCATAAATAGAGAATAACCAGTAAGAGATATAGTACCTGCTACCACAGTTGAGGATTCTCCTAGTGTTTTGCTGCTCACTGTAGCATGCGCAAGATTTTTTCCCAACTGCACCTCTTTACTTGTAGTCAGGCCAGCCTCTATTGGATAATTGCCCTCACGTTTTTGCTCAAAACATTCTTTACTAATGTGACCACTTTTCCCACACTTATAACAAACTTTGGGAGTAGTACACTCTCGGGTGAAGTACCCATTTTTTCCACACCTGAAGCATGCCCTAATGCTGGCCATACCCCTACCTCCATGAGTTTTACCACAAGTACTACACCCTAGTTTTTCTTTAATTATCGTGGAATCTTGAGTTGATGCTTTTAACTTTTACCCCCCTGCTTCACATTCCTCTTACGGTTAATATCACCACTTACTTCTACCACTATCTCTCCTGTCTGATGGTATTGTGCTTCCAATAGTGACGTAACTCTAATCACAGCAGCATAATCGATGGGTTCCAAAGCGGCTACCACCCCTTGTATCTCAACCCTAAGTCCTATAATAAAACACTTTCTTCTTTGCATCACTGTCAATCAACTCAGGACATAACTGGTCCTATAATGTAAAAGAGTTTAGCACAAATCTTTTGTGGAATAAGCTTGGTGTTAACGAATAGGGATGTGTTCCCGGATCGTTATAGCTTTCAACCTATTGGTCCTTAGGCTAGCTCATACTTGCTGACACACTGTTTTATTAGATAGTGAATTGGAAGAGTTTAAATTCATAGATTATTATGTGAGACATAATTAATTGGATCATTAAGTTTATTTATTAAACTTGATGATTAATATATTGGATATATTAATTTAATATTTATTCAAGCTGAGTAATTTATTTATTGG
>JBBMEG010017140.1:6774-17705 GCA_037832605.1 Cyclanthera cordifolia | reverse complement strand
TATTTATTAAACTTGATGATTAATATATTGGATATATTAATTTAATATTTATTCAAGCTGAGTAATTTATTTATTGGATAAATTAATTGTAAATAATTTTTGGATAATTATTTATAAAGAAATCATTAATCAATACGTTAGACCTATTAATTGTATATTTGATATATTAATTGGGCATTTATTTATAATAAATTGGATTTACTATGGAATTGAAATTTATTGGATAAATTTCAATCAAAATAAATAAAATAATATATGGTATAAATTAGGATTTTCGAAAATATCCACCCAGGAAGCAAATTTTGTCCCTCTTAGAAGAAAAGAGTTTGAAATTTTCGAAAATATCCACCCCTCAAGGGATGAAAATTTTGAAATTGGCATTTAAAAGAAAATGGGAGAATCTTTGATTTTTTTTCTCTAATATCTTTTAATGTTGGATATCAAAAGAATATTGTACTTTTTATATTTTAAATAATACACCCTTTACTATGAATAAAAGACCTAGAATGTCTTCGTTCTCATCCCACTCAGTTCAGAGTTACCCATCCAAAGCAGAGAAACCACTATGAAAGTTGGAATCTCTTCTCCTCCTCCGAAGTCATATTTCTTACAAAGTTATCCCAGTGTCATTTTCTAAAGACTTCCCACTAAGAACTCAGTGAAGCGAAGTCATTGCTTGGAAGACAGGAGGAGATCATTCAAGATCGTTCATGAGAATAGTTGATCCTACTCAATATAAAAACCCACCAGCATTAATCAGAGGCATTAGTCAATGTCAGTATAGGTTTATCAATAACAAGCCAATCACCTAGGGTGTTGCATGTAGATTAATTGGATTAATCAAGATATATAATTATTATGAAAATTTTTGGTTTTCACACACTTTCACCTTAATGCATGCTCTTACCTATTATTCCTAACATCTAGTCTGTCTGTCTAGCCTACATGCTCATAGTAACAAGAAATGAGACTTGATACTCTTTTAAACACATGCAACGGGCCCTCTGACCTAATATAGTATTCTTAAAGCGAAGAACAAGCGCACACATTCCATACCTATATGATATATTAAATAATCAACAAATAGTACATGACTTTACAATTACATGCTAAAGAGTATAATCAATCTATATCATTTTAGAATATTCATCACACAAGATAGTAGTTCATGCAAGTACAACATACATAATTCAGTTTAGCAAACAAACATAAACTTGATCATTAATGTATTGAACCTATACACAACCAATGGAATATGCTAACATTCATATTTCAAACTATAAAATCATTTGGGGGCATGCATCAATTTCTAGGACCTCTTATAATTAAATATGCAATTATAATTAAACCAGGAACCCTATATGCATCTAGTCAAACAATTCAAAATTATAACACAGTTTAAAATGTAATAATTCAATATGCAGAAGTAAGCACAACGACATCTAGTTAGGCAATCAGTCCTGGTTTGGGTCCCTTGCCTTTAGTTCAACCAAAATCAACAACCAAAAGGCTTGAGTTGAATTGAACGTTCTAGATAAGCCATTGCATCTACATATATAAAATCACAATAATTGACACAAAATTTTTAAAAAAATGAAGAGATTCAAGGGTCAAACAAAGTACCGATGAAGTTTTACTCCACGATCAGCCTTACTAACCTTGAAATTGAACCAAAATGCTAGACAAAATCATGTGAAGCTCTAGCTTAAGCTCATACCTTCTAACAACTTCTTTGCCTTGATATTTAAAATCTTGTGGGAGAAAAAAGTGTACTCTCATGGTAAAAAAAAAAGGAAAAAGTTAAAGCCTTCTGGATCACTTCTCTTCTAATTAAAGTTCCGTTGAGACTTGAATATCAATAAATAAAATTGTTTTGTCTTTTGCTTAGGTGATTACTTTATAAAAAGAAGTCATTCTTGTTGGGGGTTGTGTCCTAAAGGCCTAGTACTTTGTATATTTAAGAACGATCATTTAATGTTAGATATTTAATGTCATTTTCAATTGTAAATACAAGTTATTATTTTTTCATAAATTTGCGTATTTAATATTCAAACATCATTCAACCTTATCACATTAATTGGATTAATGTCGATAAACCCTAGGTTATTAATATGGACACTTGGACAAGTATGTAGGACATATAAATGGATCTAGCTCCAAGTTTATAACCTAAATTGTCTACGATATATGGACCAAGGCTAGGATGCCTAAGTCCTGGTAACACTGTGGGTGCGGCCCGCTTTGCAATAGTTGCAAACAACCTCATCCCGGTTGTTCATGTGGAGATATGAGAGTGGAGGCGCCTATGCAAAAAGGAGTTTTTGCATATGAGTGGACTAGAAGTTTTATGATCGAGCTAGTAATTCCGTTATAGACTCGTATCAACTACTTCGCTAAGGATGATTGTATCTCGATGTGATTTTAATCCTGAGTGGGTTACGAACTCTTCCTTTATGAAAGCCTCCTTTGATGTGCATGAGTGAGACCAGTCAAACATCACTAGGTTAATAAGCCTCCCACTTTGGGGATTGTCGTAGTGAGTAGCTGGGAACACAACGTCATAAGAAGGAATTCATGTCTTCCCCAATATTGTGGAAGATGTAGAGTTGTTCCCTTAAAAACCAATTCTAGTACTTGAACAAAGGGTACCCTCCTCTCATTGGCTCGAGAGAATACTCATTTATAGTCTGACTATAAATAGCTTGTTCATTAGAGGAATCAGTGGTGCTTAGGAGAAAGATATAATCACAGGGTAGAACGAATTTGTTGTCCCAGTTGTCAATTACGAATAAGCTCGTGAAGGATCATATGACAGATGACCGATTACGTCTATTAACTTGTTTTATAGTACGAGAAAGTTCAGTTCGAGCCTTTAATGGAATAATCCTGATGTTAACGAGCATGGATTAGATCCCATGTCGTTGTAGCTTCCAATCTATAGGTCCACTCGTCCCCGGGCTAGCTCAATTGCTGGTACACGGTTTCATCAGAGAATGAATGTGTAGAGTTCAAATTCACACATTAATTATGTTGGACATAATTAATAGGAGTGTTAAGTTTAATGGATAAACTTAACTAATTAATATATTGGATAAATATTAATAAGGAGAAATTAATTTATTGGATAAATTAATTATAAATAATTATTGGATAATTATTAAGAGTACTCAGCTAATAATATGTTGAACATATTAAAGTTTAAATAATTATTTGATAATTATTAAATGGAGAATATTAATTAAATATGTTGAAAATATTGATTGAATTAATCATTATTATTTGTAGAAAAATTAATATATTGGATATATTAGTTGTAGAGATTTATTTATTATAATATATTGGATATACTATGGAGTTGAGATTTTTGGATAAATATCAATTAAAAATAAATAAAACTAACTTTAAATTAGGATAGTAAAATCTTTGATTTTTCCTAATATTTTTATTATTGGATATTAAAAAATATTACATTTTCCTAATTTAAAGATTCACTTTTCTACTCTGACTGTTAGATCTTCATTCTCATCCCACCCAATTGAGAGTAACCTAATTCTAAAATAGAGAACCCTCGGTAATTAAGTTATCTTTTTCAGCTTAAGAAAAATACTTTCAAGCTCCTTCACTAAAAAGCTTCCACCAAGCACTAAGTGTAGCATAGAAGATATAGCCTGGAAGAGGCGTCAACCAAGGCGAGTTTTTATTTACAACATGTCAATCACATAGGGTAAATTGCATGTAGATTAATTGGATTAATCTAAAGTTAATTAATTATATTAGAAATTTTGTAATTCACACGTCGCGATTAAATGCATACTCCTACCCCAGAATTCCCAACAAATATTATCAGAGCTAAGGCTCAAATAATGATTGTTGTTGTTTTAAATCTTTTTATTAGTGGGTTCAATTTATTTTCATTAGATGAATTATATTGTTATTTTTTTTGCTGGAGATTTTTTGTTTGACATTATAAATTTTATATTTTCATTGATCCCTCGTAAACCCAAGAAATTAGGTATAGAATTTTTGTAAGAAATTAGATAAATAGTTTCATTGTTTGTTGTTAAACCAATTCAACACAAGCGTCACAGGTTCGATCATAGAAATTGGTAGGACCCTCTATATAGGGTTTGTGGTCCCTCTTCTTTTTTTTTAGTTTCCCAAAGCCTTACATCTTAATTCTCTCTACTCCACCACCCAACAACACATTTTCTCTCCATCTCTTTCATTTTTTTTAGATCCTTCTCATTTTGTTTAGTACTTTGCTCGATATTATGGGCTTGAAGATTCAACAAGAAACTCAACCTCTCGGAGCAAGAAGATCGCTGAAAAACAGCAAGGAACCCAATAAGTTGAAGAGTTTATTGCTTAGTATCGATTTTTTTTCCTTAGTGAGACAAGTTGTTAAAGGGTTCAATCAAAAGAAAAGTAATTTTCTTTAATGAAAATTTTGCTTGAGTTGGATATCTTCAATTCGTGTTGTTATGGGTTTGTTTGGTAGCCTTAACTTAGAAGTTGAGCATATGGATGTTAAGATTGCATTTCTTCATGGACACACTAATAAAGAAATATATATAGAACACAAAGAGGGTTTTAAGAAGAAATATAAGGAGAAACTTTTTTTGTAAGCCGAAGAAAACTCATTATGGGTTGAAACATGCACCTAAATAGTGGAACAAGAAGTTTGAGTCAACTATGAAGGAGAAAAGATATAAAAGAGTACTTTTGATCATTGTGTTCTTTGTAAATTTTTTAATGATGATTTTGTCATTTTATTACTCCGTGTTGATGACATTTTGACTCTTGGCAGAAATATTTCTAGAATTGACATGTTGAAGAAATATTTAGAAAAATTATTTGCCACGAAGGATTTGGGACTGGCAAAGAAATTTATTAGAATTCGAATAATTCGAGATATAGCATCAAGAAATCGTATATGTCACATGAGAAATATTAAAGATTTAACATGGATAAAGATAAAATAGTCAAATTTTTGTGTAGAAAGAAGTTTTCAATTCTTCTCTCTTCAGTCATTTTAAACTAATAAGCAAACAAAGTTTATCCATTCAAAAGAGAAAGAAGTTATGAGAAGAGTCACATCTGCTCTAATGTTTAGATTTTAATGTATGCCATGATAAGTATTAGGCTTGATATTGATCACGTTGTTGATCTTGTTAGTCTTTTTATGTCCAATCCTGAAAAATTAATTTGGAAGGGAGTCAAATGCATCTTGAGATATTTACGAGGTACTTATAGTTTGAAGCTCATATTTGGTACATGAAAGCTAGTGTTTACAAGGCTTATACTGATTTAGATATGACAGGAGATCTCTATAACCGATGGTCTACTTTGGTTGTTTGATGATATTTGCACGTGGTGTAGTCTTAAGCAGTAAAGATTACGGAAGTGCGTAGCACTTTCTACTACAAAAGAAGAATCGATCGGACCAAATTTGACCAATTTTTATGTACATATTTTTATTGGTATTAATGTTATTATATTTATAAATTCATACTTTGCATGAAATTGAGCAAGTATGGTGTCTATAGAAAATGCATCAAAATATAGTTTCAATGCAACAAACTGGAGGTTAATTACCCTCGAGTAAAAAGATCTTCCAAAAACAAAACATTGCGCAACTGCCTATGGATAATAACGAGCCACTTGTGAATGCAATTATTTATTTATTATTTTTTTTTTAGGTTATTGGGAGCTAGAGAGCTTTGATTGGGGTGCCATTTTTTGCTAATTTTTCGTGTATTCATTAGGTTTCTCCAATTTGATTAGATTTTTGTGTTTATGCTAATTTGATTTGATGATTGGCTAAAATCTCGATGCTGTTTTGGATTGTAAGCATGATACTTTGTTATTTTTGTGAGATTTGTGTATTCTTCCAAAATTTTCTATGTTCTATGCTTAGATTCTTATTCATATTCAAAAGCACATGTCGATAGATTGTCTAACTTATTACTTTCAATTGAGTTTATGACTGCTAGATGAAGCTAACAATAAGGTCATCCGTGTTTGCATAAAAGTAGAGTTTTTCTCTTCATTCATGCAGATTGCACGTTAGGATCTAAGAGTTAAGAGAATAAGTTAATGGAATTAAGAGTGCACACTTAGTTTAGTTAATATATCTTAATTAATCCATGGAGCTTAAAACAATTAGTTACATTAGTATGAAACTCTATCCTGCCTAACTAATTAGGATTAATTATAAATGTAAGGAAAGCTACCATTCCGTACTATCTAAGTTAATATTGATTTAGAGTGTTTTCATTTATTCTAATAAGGTCGATTAGGTAGAAATTTTTAGATAGTTTATTTTATTAGGTTGCCTATGCAACAACTCGGAAATTCCTAGTAATTAAAATTAGAACTTTATTAGGCTTGAATGAGTTCTAAAAATTCTTATTGTCATTTTATTAATTAAGTTTATTGTATGAGTTTGAATTATTTATGGATTAATTGGGCAGTCCTAGGGTGCATCACAACATAACAAACTTTATCGTCCGCCTCTTGAAAATTTGCGTAGCCACCTTCTTCATCTTCTCCAAAATTTTGACCACCCTTCCTTTCATCGAAAAGTTGAACCATTGTCTCTTAGCTGAACCAGTTTCATTGAGCAAGAACTGTCAGCGTCCGTTGTCCGTGTCGTGCCGGGGTGGGCAGTTGGGGACAAGGTTGAAGCAAACTCGTACTGATCGCGTTAAATCATGTTGCCCGGGAGCCAAGGTGTGCCACCGGACATGTTGTTCTGTCGATCACCCTATGTGAGTCGCTCCCTCTGATTTCTAGAGAAGAGATCTCGCCCGAGTTCCGCTTCTCTGTAGGTATGTGATGTATAATGAAACCCATGTTATTATTTTGTTGTTGAATATGAAATCTCATGGATGTATTGTTTATGTAAACTTAAAGTATGGAAACCACAATAGAAGAATCTTGATGAGCCCTTGTATTTTGTGTTTTTTAGATAAACTAAACTAAGAAAACTTAATGAGTTTTGAATCTATGTGAGACTTTTTGTACCTCCATTGTTGAGGTTTTTTTTTGCAAGTGTTAAGTGAGTTGAATAAGTTTGATTGAGTTGACTAAGATGGCCCCATTGATTTGATGAGTTGAACTTTTGTTGACCATTGTTGACCCATCTTATGTGGCATGTTAACAAACTAAGAAATCCAAGTGTACTTGGATTCCATTTGGCCTTGTTTGACTCTTTGACCATGTTGAATGACACCTAAGCTTTGTTTGATATTTTTGAAGTTAGATTCTCTTTACTAAATTTAACGTCTTCAGTCTATTTTTGGTAGTATAATGTGCTAGTTTTGACTAGTTAGTTTGTTAGGGTCGCATGTGGTGACGTACTTTGATTGTTGGCTCGAAGCCCTTTTACGGGATTCAGCTGTAATAGACCCTTATCCTCAGCTCGAGATCCTCAGGTTTAATATGTGAATGTACTAAAATTTGACGTCTTGTGTGATGATTGTTAAATTTTTTTGATGATTGTCATATTGATTGATGACTGGCTTATTCACTATTATTTGAGATAGAATTGAGCATCTTGATTAATATACAACTATGTGGTTTCTTGATAATTATTGGTACAGTTGATGTTCATTATTAATATGATGCTCAATTTGATGCTTTTTTCTTGTAGAGATTTGTACATGTTGCGTGTCAAGTCGAGATATTCTTTAGTAAACTACAATGTCGTCCTATTGGGAACCTATTTGATATTATTGTCTCATTGGAGACATGTATATGGTGCATGCTAATCCGTGATGTTCCATCAAAAATTAGTCTATATTGTCGTCCCATTGAGAACATAGGTTGTTGTGTTGTCTCATTAGAGACCTATTTATGGTGCGTGACGCGCCATGATGTTCCATAAGGAACTAACATACAACATCGTCTCATTGAGTACCTATTTGATGTGTTGTCTCGACCTAGTTATGGTGTGTATGAGCCAGGATGCTCCATATGGAGTTAGCTTAACACCGTCGATCCCATTAGATACCTATTGTTGTTGTCTCATAGAGGACCCGCTTATGATGAGTGTATTGACACTGTCGTTTCATAAGAAACATTCATTGTAGCACGTGCTGGTGTTGCAGGTAGATATGGTCGAGCATGGGTATCAGATAGAGGATACGAGACAGATAGTGGGTTGTTGGTTTACGAAGTAGAGACACAGTTCTCATAGCTCGAGGCAATATCCTCAAGCAACACGATATAAGGAGGATCGACCAACCTAGTCGTTTCATCTCTCGAGATAGATAAACAATACTTTTAGGAAACATTCTAGTGTGTGGGTTAGAGAGATATCCTACGGGTAAGAGGCATGGATCAAAGTTTTGCAATCAGTGTATGAGGCCTAATGACAACTAGGTAGCTCTCCTCACTAGATTCCCACCATGGACAATGTTACCCACATTACTTACCTAAATGCGTCATTGAACTCCAAATAGTGTTTTGGTCTTTAGCATAGGCTTTAGACTGCTCTATGTGCTACACATCGGGCACGTGGTCATCTGACCTGACATCTAACAGCTTAGGTTTATGTACCTCTTGATTGAGTTATTATTGAACATGTTGTTATATATGTTATGTTGATTTCTATCTGGGGTATATTCATGTCTGATTATGAGTTGAGGATCACAAACTCACCATTTCCACTATAGATTACCATAGGTATGACATATCTGTACCAAGATGGGATCGAGCATGTAACACCCACAATTAGAAGGAGTACATGAATAAATCGGGTTCATATCCGAATGATAGATCTTGGGGGATATAGTCTTATGATTAAGAAAGACTTAAAATAAATGATTTGTACTACCTATACCAATAAGGTGCACTTTTCTTTTCGGTGGCTCGATCGAAGAAACTTCATAGTTAAGCATGCTTAACACGGAATAGTTCTAGATTGGGTGACCTCCTAGGAAAATTCCTAGGATGCATGTGAATGAGGATCAAACATGCTGAAAGGACCCGTGTTGGTAAATGGGGATAATTTTCACTCTTCGAAGTGCTTAGAGGCAAGTAGTTAACTGTTTGATATAATCTCGGATCGACCATGTATGTCTTAGTTCACCCAACTTACGTCTTGCCAGGATTTCGACGTTCTTCAGGAAGAACAAAGGCCGCAACTCTTGCTTCAGCTTTTCCCATGAGTCGATGGTACATCTCCCTTATTGAATGTCCTTATATCGTGACCGCTACCACAGTTTGGAGTTCTCGCCTAGATGTATAGTCGCTAGAGTGACCTTCGAATCTTCTACGACACTATTTGTAGCCTTGAAATTCTACTCTATGTCAGACAAGAAGTTTTCCAAAGCTTTGGCATCTTGAACGCCTCAGAAAGATTTCGCCTCAAGCACCTTGACCTTTGAGCGCTTTCAATTTTCTCAATGCGTTCTTCCATATGAGAAAAAGAGCCAGATGAATTGTCACCACGCTCGAACGTATAGAGTCGTGAGGTTTTGCCTCCAAGGTTCTCGACCCTCATCATCAACTATTGGACGGACATTCTGTCTATACGGCCTGCTACCGCGTCAATCATTTCGACTTTATAACTAATATCTTCAGACGAGATTCCAAGAACCGAATAATGTCTGGGATCTCTTTCAGATAGAGCATCTCTTCTTCCAACTCAACCTACTAGTACATGTGGGCCTTGCCCATCGTTTTCTTCTCGGCCATTTCTACAATTACTTTTCAAATGAAGCTAACAAAGCTCTGATACCAACTGTCACGATCCAACTTCGTTGACATTGCAAAGAGATCGTGAGGCACCTGCTCTAACCCGGTGAGCAAGTCAGCCAAACGAAAATCGCAGAGCGGGTGGAACAACGGGTACAACCTCTATCACGGGCCTCGTAAAAAGGTTTTTGAAAAAGGGAGGAAGAAGGTTTTGAAATACATTTTGTCTTTAAAGGTTATATGACAAGCTACAAAGATGGACACATCAACTATATTGCATTTATCATCTAATAGTTTGGTAGGAGAGAAGCTTCAAGAGTTATACCCCATATAGTACATTCCGACATATTTTTGATGTGGCAGATTTGAATGTCAAAATGGCAAGGAGTCACGACTTCAAAACATTAAAAAAATTACAATAATATGAAAAGTAAATCCTATACTAGGAAAACATGATAAAAAGAGTCCTAGAGGTTCATGCGATCATGTGTAACACGCACTGGACATGCAGAACTGTGACACATAGCTGCATACTTTAAAGTGTTTAATTTAATTATGTTTCCTTTTGCATGAACTGTTAGGACATATGTAGTTATGATATTTTGAAATCGTTTTAATTTATAGTTTTTAATCGAGCACCCTTGACATGTTTTAAGAGTTTTGAACTTGAATGTTAAATGCTTCATTTATTAACGGATTTGATTTTCATGAATATGCCCACATTATCTGAATTGTTGAAATTCATGCATTAGGATAAATACCTAGATTTAGACTCATAGTTTAGATCATATTTTTACAAGTCTATGATCGAAAATATCATTAGTATTAATGCTTACCTCAATTTGTTGCTCAAGGTTTAATCTTTATCCTTTACTTTTATTATTCTTAACATTCATTATTCTCCCAAATCCTCCCATAAGTTCGTACAAAATAAGAAAAGTTAAAAGTTAAAAAAAATAGAATTACCAGGTTCCTTATAGCTCAATTTTTTCACTATTTAATATTGTAAATATTTCACTTTAGATTAGCATTTATAAATGTATTTGATAGACCACTTGACAAAGTCTCATCGAGAATATATAGTCTGGCAAAAACTTGCAAAGTGACGTTGTAAATGAAACAATTTATACATAAGTTTAGTTTCAAGCAACAACGATATAACACGTACTGAAGTCATATATCATTTATAATTAATAATGAGCTACAACAATTTTTTCCTAGTTACAACT
>JBBMEG010017129.1:11933-28226 GCA_037832605.1 Cyclanthera cordifolia | reverse complement strand
AAACCAAATTTATAATTGATTCTTACGTAAATAACTTAGATTCAAATATAATTGTATACTTATTTTTTTATTATTTGTTTACGTATCAACAAGTCATAAAAATTGAGTCTTAAATAAGAAAAAGAAGATTAATACGATTAGAAAATTCCAGAAAATATAGAGTTAGATGTATTAGTAAATTGACTCATCCAATTAGCTAGTGGTCTAAAAATTTTATTTAACCCAATTCAATATATATACCTGTGATGATAATTATTCTTTTTAAATTGCTTTTGAAAGTTAATAAACATTTCTAAGTTTAGAGGCTTAAATGTATTTTTATAATTTTAAGTTTTAAAAATTTTGATAAATTGTTGGATTGACGAAGAAGCATCAAACTTTTTTCCCTTAAGGAAATCAAGGCACGTGGAATCCAGGAACTAAGCCACTTGTTTTTATTATTATTTATTATTATTATTATTTATTTTTTTATGAGAAGAAGAAGCTTACAAAGTTATGCAACATAATAAGGACAAAGAAATATGACCACAAACAACTAATGCAGTAGTAGTAATTATGAACTTTCCCAATAAAACTGGAGTTCTCTTGGGCAACCAATCAAAATGAACAAGCAACTCTTTCCCTCTCTCTCATTTGTGTTTATGATTTTGCAAAAGTTGTAAACTGTTGTTATTTATAAATCTTACCGAAACACTTCTAGAGTAATTGGATGGGAAATTATTGAGACATTATATCGAGGGATTATAGATGAGGGTTATAAATGAAAGATTATTTTGACTGATAAGAATTTTGAATTATAATAATAATTCATTTGAATGATGATTTTTGTAAAATGATTGGTGATAATAGTTTGTCATGGTCGTACTCTTCACAACTTGTGAGGCGTCATGATCTCGCGCTCATTATAGTCAGTCTTAGAGGAGAACTCAAGCCCCATACTCGAATCGCCCATATTTTGTGCTTTGTCGAGTTGTTAAGCGAGGATTACCAGGCCTCGACTGTGCTTCATCGAATACGCAACAAAATTATCTTAGTCATGCTTGTATGCTCGCACATGCATCCGTTTGGCCCACAAGAATCTAATGCGAGATGGCAGGTCGCCACTCGATATATGCCGCAATCTCCGTTTCATAGACAATGGTGCAATGTCTGCACACTCGTGCCGTCCGACACTGTTCTCAGATTTCCACACCACGACACATGCATGTGTCATAGGGTAGCTCACCTAGGCCACAAGACCTAGAGGTGGTGGAGAGCTATGTACCATTTTCAGTCTTCCACCAATGCATGTCTTTTTTGCTAGGAATCATACGTCATCATGGAGCGTTTTTCGGGTGTCCAATTGACACCAAACTTGGCTAGCTTACATATTAGCTTCATAAAGACTTAACTCTAAAGCTGCTTGTCAAAACTCCATCTCGAGCCTTGACATCGTCGGGATGACTCGGGGCCCCATCGTGCCCCCACTAAGTCTTGACACCTTGATACCATTGTGGCTTTGCTTCTTGATGCATCCAGTTGACACTATTGAACACTCTTCTTGGTGTGATAGATGATGTACCGTCCTTGGTCACATCATACTTTTCAGGACGTGGATCGTCAGAGCATATTATATGACTCTGACATCCTTCCACTTAATCCAATCATCGTCCTCGATGACTTAATACGAGGCATAACCACGGAGGTTATGACATTCACCCCTACATACATCGACATCGCCACTCTAACGATCCGACCCTTGACTGCCTGTTGACGGACTTGCTAGCAATTCATGCTTCAAAAGAATGTGATGAACGACATACTACTTATGAGCTATCACATCATTGACCTTCCCTCGCCCTTATATGGACTTGGCTCGGGCCTCACCAGATAAGTATGCAACTTTGCGCGAACTAATATTACCCTCGAACTACCCCATCTATAACTCACTTTGACCTCCACGAATAATTGGCGATGACTCGCAATACCAAGCTTCGGCCACTTGCCTAACCCTTGAGGCGCGCACCCCACTACACATCTCTGAGCTTCCCTTCGGAATCTAGGAACATCTAGACAATAGAACTCTCGCAGCCGATTAAGTTGTTGGCACTACTTCTCAACCTTCATTTTTCACACATTCCGGCGACGTAGCAAAGACATTCCTGGTCTTTCAGTAGCTCACTCGAGCTTCACTTTATCCAACATGATGGCTCATACATGAGCGGACGCTGGTCTTTGACAACTCTAACAGAGGTCACCCATTTGAGATATGAAATGACCCAAGGGACACTTGTCCTCACATTTTACTTGGTCCCAGCCACATTGTCCACCCATATGGACTTTCACTGTGCACAACTTGGCACTTGACCGGCGCATGTTGCACTAACCTGACGCTTCTGCTTGCAGCCATTAGCATTTTCCCTCTGATGATAATGGCTCTTTCATTCTGTCTACCCCACCAAGCCCATGGCAAACAGACCTAGTCTTTTATAGACGGGTACGACTCCCTCACGACATGTTTGTTCAAGACATTCACAAGTTTAAAGAGTCGACTTCTCCCAGCTTCACATCGACACATGTCTTGCCGCAATGACATTCTTGACACAGCTGCACTGCCTTCATCTCAACTATCGAGTCTTGTCTCGACCGACTGTACGCACAAGTTTAGGCTATGATACCAAATGTCAGAAATGAAGGTTAAAAATAAAATTGTTAGAAATGATTAATTAGAAATTAATAATTAAAAATGAGTTGTTATAAATGAATCATTAAAAATGAGTGATTATTTTGAACAGTTAATACTTGTTTGAATATGAGCTATAAAAACATTATTACAAATTTATTAAAATTTTGGAAGAATAGTTAACATTGTGATAGTTATGTGGATTGTGTTTAATGAATAATATTATTTTAGTATAATTATTATAAAACTTCTTGACTTTTTGATGTTTTATTGTCAAATTCATAACACTTCAATTCCTCAAAATGTTGTGTTTCTAAGCTAGATTTATATAATTCGACCATGACAAATTTCATTTTGGAAAACTAATTTTCAGGTTGAATTAGAAGTTGTCATTATTTGTTTTTTTTTTTTACTATTATTTTTTTAATTAAGCCTATCAGGTATTCTAATTTTAAAAGAAAAATAAAAACTAATGTGTTCATAGTTTAAAATTTTGTGCTTAATAGATTATAAATCTTTCAATTTAGCAAAGAGGTTGTCAAGAGTGATTGTATTTGGGATTTAAGAAAGAAGAGGGGAAGAGAGGAAATGAAGGAAGAAGAGGTAAGTTTAGCAAAGAGGTTCTTTTAAATTCAACGACTAATGACTTCTTAGCCATTAACACACTTGTGTCAATTAAATTATTATTTTTGTTGGTTAGTTTTATGTTCAATGTCTTTGGTATATTAGACTTAAAAAATCCACTAATGTATTGCATACATTTGAAAACTCATAATAAAATCAATAGTTTGTGTTCATGAAACATTTTAAAAAGATTATAACTTATTAAACATAAAGATAAAAGTTAAAAAACTATTAGACTGTTCTTAAATTTCATTGACATATATCATAAACTGATTAAACTTTGTTAACTTAACTTAGCTCTAACTAATAAAAGCTCACACAATTGATGAGTAATATAGCTTTTTTAATTTTCATGAACTTAGAAACCTTATCAAGGACAAATACATTACAAATTTTATAGGCATTGATGTGTATATATAAAAGTTAGGGGAACTTTTTCACTTTTCTATGTCTAACTTAAGATGGTATGCAAATGAAAATAATATCTGCAATATATCTTATCACAACTTTGGGATATAATTAAGAAGTTCATTTAGAGATGTCACGGGGGAATTGGGGAATGACTTTCACATCTCTACTTCCAAAACTAATCTCTTTATTCTAATTCAAGACATCTGGCTCTAATATCATATTATTAAAGTGTAGGCATTCATCTCAAAATCAATTGGCAATGAAAGGAATAGTCTACCTATCTTATAAATGTTAGATATTTCCTCACTGCTCCACCAATTAATTTTGAGATGGATGCTTACACTTTCGAATATAGAAATCAAAGCGGAGACCTTAAAAAATAAAAGAGAAGGCCTCATTTCCTGCCTAATCGTTAACGGGGCAGGTCCCATGAGAAAAATGTACACCTCTAAAGTTCAATTAAATTAAGAATCAAAATGGACAACAATAAAGAAAATTTGGTTGTAATTAGCTTTAGATTCACAACAAATATTCAATACGACAAAAAGATAGTATGCAATCCTAAACAGAAAATAAATCCCCACACATTGTCCTAACAAAGATTCACAATATTAAAATCTCAAAGGCTTCTTAATTGTTTCTTGCAAGGTTGCTTTTCCATATTGTATTTAAACTGGTCTTTTTTTTTCTTTTTTTGGATACTAAATTCTAATTACTCTTCTCAAAGAAACATTGTTGTTTTGTTGCAACTCAAGATTCAATCATGTGGACAAAATTTAGGACTTCAAATATCAGAAACCGTACCAAACTTTCAACATCCACCTTCTTAGTTTGCTTTGCTCATTTCTCTAATTTTATTTTTCTCTAAACTATTTTAATTTTGGTTTTTTGCAGATGAGAAGCAGCAAATTCGTAACAAATCTAAAAAAAGTTTCAATGTAAACGAGGAATACCTTTGTACGCTGAGGACCAAATCATTCGTTGAGTTCTTCTCAAAAGCTCAATCGATTGTTCATGAATCGACGCCATCTGCTTCCTTTTCCTCCGCCGACCGCGGCCGCACATTCTCAGAAACAATCTGGCTGCAGCCTGATCAATTGGAAGCCGTTTCTTCCATTCTCGAATCGCCATTTCTTGCGTTAATCCCGGACCTAAGAGGTTTGTTAATAGAATTCTTCAATGTCAGTGCCGAGGCTTCAAATCTGTGCAATCGCCTGCTTGCGTACCTGAAATTAGCCAGATCTAACTCCCGTTTCATTCATCAATCGATCGATTCGTTCGAGAAATGCTCTTCTCAGCAGAAAATCGAAACAATCGCCTCCGATCTTCTTACGCTTAACGCGCCATTTTCCGATCTCGACGAACGCGATTTCGCGCTAATCCACGACAAATACGCAGCAGTTTCGTATCGATTTAACAGCACGAGGAAGAAGGTAGCAAGAAAAATCAGACAGATCAAGAGAATCGATAGATTTACCTGTGGATTGATCGCCAGTACATCTCGCACTCTGACTTCCTTAGTTATGGCATCCGATCGTCCAGATCCATTACATTTCGGTTTCCGATTGAAATCCTTCCGCGGAAAGCTTCTCCAGCATCAGATGCTTAGAAATGGCGGCCTTGAAAGAGTAGGCGAACAACTGGAGGCGGCGGCCAAGGGAAGTTACACAGTGAACAGAGAGCTGGAAACGACGAGCCGACTCGTCGTACGACTCGGCGGCGCCGTCGATCACGGAAAGGCGATGGTGCGGTTGTTTGTGGAAAGGAAGGAGGAGAGATTTGCAGTTGCGGTGGCCATGGATGAGCTGAAGAAGAGCAATGTGAGCATGGGAAAGCAAGTTGAAGACGTTGAAGAACACTTGTATTTGTGCATTTTGACCATTAACAGAGCCAGAGCTTCTGTAATTAACCAAATGTAAGATAGAAATAGAAACGGGACGGGGATCGATAAGGGGTCTGGCAAATTTCTAGCGGGAAACTTTCTTTACTTTTATTTAATATACAATTTAAATTTGAATTTATTAAAAGTTGTTTTTGTTTTATTTTGGTTAAATTGCAATTTTATTTTAGTTAAATTACATATTTAGTTCTTGAAATTACAATTTAATCTTTTGATTGAAAGTTGTTTTTATTTAATTACAATTAAGTAGTTAGAATTTAGTTCTTATTTATATATATATAAAAAATATATATATATATATATATATATGTATTTTTAGTTCTTAATTGTGGGGAATTAAGTATGGGGTGGGTTACTAATTTTTTGGATTAGTTAAAAAGATGGTTGGAATTATTGCATATTTCTTGATTATAATTAGTGGAGAGGAAGAGAAGAATTTAGGCCATACCTTAAATTAGTTTTCTTGATGCATTTTCTCAATGTTTAGTTTTAATTCTTTAAGTTTATTGGTCACCGAAATTTCAAATATCTAATTTAAGTGTCTATTCTTGAAAAAAAAAAAAAAAATCAAAATTGATCTTCATGATAGATGCTTGACGAAATATATTATATAATGTTTATAATTTTAATACAAAGATAAAAGGTGAAATCATTTTTAAATTTTATAAATAAATAGTAACTTTTTAAGAACAAAACAATGAAAATTTTTCTACAAGGACAAAGTTTAAGTGTTTTTTTTATTTTTTTTAAGTTTATTCATTGAAATTGAATATTTAAAAGTTCATAATTAAATTAGAACAAACTTGAAAGTCGAGAGACCAAAATGGAATAAAATTGAGCGTCTAAGAATAAAAAAATTGGACATTTGAAAGTTAAGGCCTAGACTAGAACAAAGTTTTTCACTGATCGTAATAGAGTAGAGTAGGTTGTAAAGTAGCTTTCTCTATCTTTTTCTTCTTTTCTTCTTTTAGACAAAGTAACCTCTTTACAACTCCTTAGTCGGCAACTTGTAAACTCAGGAAAGCTTATTCTATTTCTCTCCCATAAGGGTCTCGCGTATTCCATTCCTTTTCTGCAGCTTTGTCAACTATTTCATACTTCATTGAAGATCCAAACACAAGTCTTTCGCTCGAGAAAGCTGCTCAAATTAGAAGCCAGACACCTCACCTCTTCCTTCTCGACGGGAAGCTAATGGTAGATTTGAACCTCTCCGAAAGTAATTGACCGACTTTAAAACATGTTGCTTTTGGGAATACTGTGTGTGTTTCCAAATTAAATCAACTATTTGTATTTTATTTTGGTGTTCATCATCGTGATGCTTGAACCATAGGCACATCATGTTAGACCCTAGGTAGAAGGTTATTTTTGGGTATTAATATTTTATGTACAAGGGTAAGGTAGTAATTTAGTCATTAGTGTTGTGCTTAAATATGAGGGTAGAACCCTTGAAAAGGTATGTATGTTTTGAGATTAGTCTTTGAAGGAGATTTTGGGAGAGTCCTAGCCCTCTCAAACGACTACGAATTTGTAACGTCTGTTCATTATCTTAATATACTGTTTATTTGTGTTATCATTCTCAGTGTTATTTAGCCTATGAGCCGTTCAGACTATTGGAGTCTTAACACAACACTCAAAGCTAGGTTAAGAAGTGCCTACATGATTCAATTTAGATGTTTTTATATTGTCATCCCAATTAACCTCTAACATAGATTCAATATGATATTAAAATGAGAGGTTTTGAGTTCAAATTTATGCCCTAATCGTTTCCTTCTTAATTATAATAAAATTGCACTTATAATACATTTCTCAATTTTCATACTTACAAGTAAAAAATTTAATATTGATTGATATATAAAAATTAAATATATCCCAAACCATTAGTTTAAATTGTCATTCTTGTTTTTGCATTTCATTCATTCAAATATATGATTTATAAGGATTCTAACAAACAAAATGTTATGTCATTGAGTAGTTAGTGAAACAGAAAATCCATTCTGATTCAAACACTTGAAACTCTGATCAAACGTGCACATAAGCATAGATTCATATATAATTAGCTAAAGACAACAATTATTTTATTGCACAAAACATCTCTTTACTTCTCAAGGAGTAAAACCTCCACGCTCGTTGGATAACGGCGATAACGGTGACGATGACGGTGGTGTTGGAGGAGTTGTATTGGTCATATCACAATAAACCTCAAGAATGTAACCTTCTTCTGTTGTATATCCCAACGAGCCGAGTAACGATGGCCAACACTTATGTTGGATGACTTCGATCGCTCCGCAACAGTTGGGACTTAAGTTAGTTTTTCCATTAAGAAAGAATGTGATAATTTCTCTACTACATGCTTCGAGTTGAAATAGAGATCTCCAACAATTTGATGTGTTGCCTTCGAAATTCAACCGCATCGCTAGGCTTATTTTCGGGTTTGGCATAGACTCAGCCGTGGACGAGAAGACGAAAACTAGAAGAGATGCAAGAATGAAGAGCTTTGGAAGGTTAGCCATTTAATTAGATGGTAATTAAACCTTTTTTGTTTGCTAATTGATTGTGTAATGTAGAGTTTATAAAGGGAAGTATTATTGTTGTTTAATTATTTGGTGTACGGTAACAGAAATAGAAAATTTGAAGGGACTATTTCTTAAGTGAAGTTAATGAGAGACACTAATTAATTAATTATCTTTAACTACAAATTAATTAACCCTACCAATCACTATCATTTAGACATTTTACATCTTCTCTACAGTTTCCTTTTCCCTTCCCAAACCTTTGAAATTTCAATTTCTCAACCTTAAATTTATTTTTCTTAAAAATGATTAATTATTAATTATAATATGAATTTTCAGGCATTTTTCTTTTCTTGCTTCTTTAATTAGGCCTGCAGTTTGTGAAAATTTGAGTATAACTTAACTAATATAAAATATATATTCACGTAAATTTCAGTGGCGCGTTTGGAGGTAATCCAGTTCAACACTACGGTTGCGCTCAGAAAAAAAAAAATCAAACAAAGAATATTTCAATAGTATTGAAAAAAAAAAAATCCTTTGAGATACAAACTTGATTCACGCTTTTTCTCAAATTCACTATGCTTTTATTTGATGATTGATGTTTGGTATTCAAAATACATACTATGATCTTGTTTACAAGCCATCAAAGAAAAATCTAGATTTATAACTCATATCTCGATCTATAACTTACATTTTACACTTATTTCATAAATGCATGCAAAATTCTCATACTTAAATACAATTCTTCTAACTCTATATAAACTTAAAACAATTTTATTAACTAACTAAAAAACTCATGAAATTAAATAAATTATTTAAAAACAGGTTTACTTTTGAACATAAATAGCATTCAAAGGTTGTAATTTGGTTAAAATATTAGTTTTGATCTTTGTCCTATTTAGGTTTTTTTTTGGTTCATGACTTTTGAAAATGTGGTTGTTTTTGGTGGAGATGGGAGGAAGAATTCATGGTAGTTGGCTAGTGTTTGGTGATTGATGTTAATATAGCCGTTGATTAATTAATTACTCCCTCCCTTTTTATATTATTATTGATCTTGGTTTGGAGATTGATGGTAGTAAAAATTGAGTAATATATTTTATGTGAAATTTGATTGAGTGGTTTGATAGATGATTTTATAAATGTTTAAGAGTGATTGTCTATTTCTATTTTTGAGTGATTTCTGAAAAATAGTGGTTAATCATTTCTTTTCCACTAAAAATAAGTAAAGCCAAATGTTTAATTTTACTTTATGTATTTTAAATGTAACATAAAAAATAATTTTATGGTAGATAACAAATACTCTTGATTAACTTTATCCTTTATGAATTTTAGTATATATTTTTGTAATAAAATTATTATTGTTATTAAACTAATATTGATAAAATTATTAGCTCTAAATTTATTATAAGCACAAATTTTAAATTTTATTCACACTACAAACATTAATATTATACCTTTAAAATTATATATCAAAATAGAACAAATCTCAAATCATAAGTGTTATAAGTAAAATACTTCATAAAATATCCAGACATGGCCGAAACTCTCCCGAGACTAGCTAAAGTCACTCTGGCCTTCTAAAGGGTCAGCCATGGAGGCCGAGACCACCCATGGGTCATCCAAGTTCAACCTGAGCCCCTGGAGGTCTGCCAAAGAAGGCCTTGACCCCCCAGGGGTCAGCCAAGGAGACCAAGACCCCTTAAGGGTCGACTAAGTCCACTTCTGCCTCCTAAATGTCAATTAAAGGAAGTCTTGACCCCCTAGGGGTCGATAATGGAGGTCAAGATTGCCGACGGTTGGCCAAGCCAGATTCGGTTCCCCAGGGATTCATCAAGGAGGTCTTGACCCTCTAGGATCGACCATGAAGGCTAAAACCCCCTAGGGATTGACGGCCAAGCCCAATCTGGCCCCCGCAGGTCGATCAAAGAAGACTTGGACCCATTGAGGCTGGCCATGAAGGCCAAGACCCCCAGGGGCCAGCTAAGCTCAATTCAGTCGCCCTCAAGGTTCACCTAAAGAAGGCTAGGACCTTGGGGGTGATCTAGGGAGGTTAGGACACTCCCCCAAGAGTCGACCAAGTCCAAGTAACACTTAGGATCGTTGCATTGTTAAGTGGCAATGATTGAAGGTTACATCGAGAGGGCTAGGACCTCTTGGTGGTCAGCCGTAGAAGTGAAGACCCGCAAAGATTGACCGAGACCAAAACCATCCCTCAAAGAGTCAAGATCTTTTTGAAGGGTGGCTAAAGCCACTTCAGCCAAGGTCAAAGAAAAAAAGTGATCCTCCAGGAACTAGAACTCCCGGAAGTCGATCAAAGAAGGCTAGAACCCCCTAGGGTCGGCCATAGAGGTTAAGACTTTACCTTATAAGTCGACCAAGTCCAAATAACAATTAGTGGCGATTTGTTGTTAGGTAACAACGGCCAGAGGTTACACCGAGTGTAAAGACCAGACCCGAACTAGGGTCATTCCTAACTACTTATACATGCAAACTTTTAAAGTAACATTTAAAGTGTAGGAAAACAGTAAATCGATGCTTCATTTAATTCGCAATGAAATCGTTCGGAAAACGGTGAACCAGGTACCCAAATAATAAAGGTTTAAATCAGAAATCTAACAAAACACAACATAATCCAGCTTTTTCGTAATAGTCATGAGTCTAAATATGCAGCAAGACAAAAACAATATAACCCGACACAACAGGAGCCCATGGTCCCCTCAGCCACTCTGATCAGCCATCCTGGTAGAGTCCACGCGTACCTGTGGAGTCCACAGAAATCGACAGGGTGAGTTACGAAACTCACTAAGGATCCCTAAATAAATAAGTAAGTAAAAGCAGTATCAAGGCCATAAATAAGTAAGTAAAACAACATCAAAGACCCATAGGTCTTAAACAGTCTCAATATTCAAGGGATAAATGAAGGCGACTCCGGGGCTATTCCGAGGGAACATGCCACTCCCGGTCCCACACGTTAATTTAGTACACAACCGGGGCTACCCTATTAGGGAATGCCACTCCCGGGTCTTCCACTAAGTCACTTGCTCAAGATTCCATCATAAAACATATAACAGCCAGACAAAACATGCACACCATAAGTAAACATGGAGCTAAAACATAATAAAGTTCGACTATCCAGACGTATCTCGATACTAATCTTAATTCAGGCCATATCACACATGCGTCTACTGAATTATGGATCACACGATTACAGTATAATTTCCCTTACCTTGGCCGGAGAATCAATAAATCTCTCAGGTACTCGAACTACGCGAACCGGGGCTTTTTTCCAAGCTTAACTAGTAAAACAGGGTCAAACAGTGAGAAATTGGCCTTGAAAACATCAAAATTGGACTCGAAACATCGAAAATACCCACTACCCGGAAATTTTCCGGCAAGTTGACGGCGGCTGATGGCGGCGCGTGAGGGGACAGTCGCCGGCGCGTGAAGCTGACGCGCAGGGGTGGAGGCGTTGCAAAATGGCGACACGCAGCAGGCTTGGAATCGATGAGCAGGTTCGGCCGACCAAGTTGCAGGTTTGGGAACACGCTGGCGAATCCGAAGCTGTGTTCTTCTAACGATGGCAGTGGCTGTCGGTGCTGAAGACTATGCCAATGATTGGCGACAGAGGCTGTCAGCAGCTGTCGGCGTTGACATGTGGCAACATTCTAGTGGTTGAATCCGGCGGCGACACAGAAATCTACGCCAATGATTGGTTGTCGGCGCTGAAATCGACGCTGTCAGCGACTGTCAGAGGCAATGATTGCCTTGTCTGAAGGCTGTCTGAAGGCAATAATGCGTCTGTCTGGCGGCTATCGGCGGCTGTCTGAAGTCCAATGATTGGCTCATCGGGCGGTTGTCGGCGGCTGTCGGATTTTGCAGAAAAAGAGAAAAAAAGGTGGTTGTCGGCGCTGAATTTAAGAGTGCACTCAAGACCTAATCATGCTGTCTAAATTTGGCTTTATATATAAGGACAAAAAGACCCTGCAAAATTACCAAAATGCCCCTAGGGTTAAAATTGACAAATGTCACAACTAATTTTCAAATTCCGACTTCACACCTTCCAAGATTTAACTTTAATAACCACTTTTAACTCAAAATAAAATCTAAAACGACTCCCGGGATCTCCGGTAGGCCCAAAATTACAAAAAACTAACCTTGTAAGCAGAGGCGAAAAAGTCGGGCTGTTACACCGAGAGGGTCAAAACCTCCCTAAAGATCAGTCATGGAGGTCAGGACCCTTAAGGGTAGACCAAGACTAAAATCGATCCCCAAAGAGTCGGCAGAGAGGGCAAGGACCCCACCGGGGTCGCCAATGGAGATTAGGACTCTCTTGGAGTCGACGAAGTCGAAGTAGCACTTAGGGCAAATGCGTCGTCAATGGGCGAAGGTTATACTAAGAGGGCCAGGACCCAATGCGAGGGTAGGTCATTAAGGTTAGAACTCTCTCCTAATCAACTGAATGTAAGTAACATTTGGGATCGTTACACCTCTAAGTTGTAACATCCATTATTGTTTATAATCATAATATGCTTTTTCTTTTTAATTTCTTGTCTATATGGAGACTTGAAATTACATTCAAATTAAATTCTTTACTACCTTGACACAAAACGTTTTTTTTAGAAGCAAAAACTATTATTATTATTATTATTATATATCAACAAACACTGTTTTTCTTTTTATGGGGTATATTTAATCCCGATGGGGGTGTTTGCGTGAAATTTTATGGGGAAGTTATTTTAAGTGTTTAATAATAGCTTGTTTGTTTGAAGGTTTTGATAGAGTGTTTATAAAAAAATGTTATTAATTTTTGTTTGGATGAAGGGTGTTTGTGGAGGAGTTATGAAAAGTGTTTGTTGTTTTGGATATGATGTGACATTTATAAATATATTTAACTAAATTTTTTTTTTTTTTTTTAATTTCAAATTTCAAATTATTATTAATATTGAAGATTTTGTTTTTTTGCATTTCTTGTTAAATAAAAGAAATAAAAGACTATATGAATTAATAAATATTTTAAAATAATTGAAAATAAAACTATCTATTACTTTTGTTTGAGTTTAATTTATAAAACATATTTTGAAAATACGAATTTAATTATGGAGTTAATGTTACTTTAACCTTACGAAATATATTTACAAAATGTAATTTGCATTATGAAATTATTATTAATTAAAAATTACAAAATATAATTTTTAATTTTTAATTTATTTTTCAAAATATGATAGTATATGACGAGAATGTACTAAAATAATAATCAAATTTAGAGGAAAAAAGTTATGAAAAATGAATAAAATTATTTGGAAGAACAACCATTCAAATTCAATTTTTTTTATAATACTGTTTTTATTCAAATTTATTAACGATTTTTATTAAAATATAAATGAATAATTATTTAAAATTTATTTTGATAATCAAAAATAAAAATATGAAATTAAGGTTAATTCAAGCTAACAAAATATATTTATAAAATGTAAATTGTTATCAAATGATCGTTAATTAAAAAATAAAAAACACTTTTTTTAATTAAAACCTATTTTACAAAGAAAAACAAAAACTTAAATTTTTCTATAATCATTTGTTCATTTAAATTAAGAAAATGATTATAAAATCTCATCGAATATGAAATAGATTATCAAATTATTATGCAATTTAATTTAATAAAACATGTTTTTAAAATATGAAATTACTGATAAATTATAGTTAATTTAAAATAAAAAAATAAATTTTAAATGAAAAAATTTGCTTCTAAAATATGATATGAGATAAATGAGAGATAAAAAAATATTATACACACATAAATATATTCATAAAAAATTAATGGTAAAAAAGTTGAAATATCAAAATTCCAAAAAATAAAAATAAAAAATTAGATTAAAAAAATAATAAAAATAAAAGAATGCCATGTGGCGCTTTTTTCGCGCACCACGTGGCACCCATTACAAAAGCACTTGATTTCAAGCCGTTGAAAAAATAAAAGAAAAAGAATGGAAAAACCGATGTATGTGTAGCGTTTCATAAACGCTCTAGTAAAACCCTGTTAAAGAACGTCTCCTATGACCTCTTAAAAATTAGAGTTTAGTGTTTATGGTTTTAAAATCTAGATTTTAGTCCTTATCTTTAAAAAAAATATTAAATGTAATCTCTATAGTTTGAAGAAATATAAAATTTAGTAAAGTTAGAATTTATTATTAGGAAATATGTTGATTTCCTATTTAATGAGTTATATATTATAATTACAATTATATTTTTTATTTTGGGCCTTATTAATGTGAATTAAATGGGTAGATACTAATATTGCCTTGGATTATGAGAACCCTAACGAAGCAATATACAAACAAGCTTTTGGTTACGGTCCCCAAGACACCAAACTGCACTTTCTTCTCCCATCAAGAAGGGAGACTAAGGTCCAAAAGAGGAACTAGAGTTATTTGGTTTAGGAAGACCACATACCTACGGTTCTTGATTGTCACGTATATTCTGCAACACTAGACTATCATCGATATAGATCCAGGTATTTTAAATTCTTGTTCTCAATAATTGACAGGACAGATCTTTGCTATTTCTTGGATAATAAAATTGCAAGTTGATTTAACATTTAGTCCTAAGGTTTGATAAAACCTAAAAAATAGTCAATGTTATTCATAAATCGTACGTGAATTAAGTACATAAATATAGTGTATGGATTATGTGTTTTTTGTCTAATTAATTACTTATCTCATACTTTCATCATTAAACACAAAAATAATTAATTTTTACATATTTTATTCACCAATAATTACGAATGACGAACTCCTTTTTAAATTTTATAAAACTTTAGAGACTAAATTTTAATTTTTCAAATCATTGAGTCTAAATTGTAGATTTTTTCAAATTATAAGAACTAAAATTTATATTTTTAAACCATATAAACTAAATTCTAGTGTTGGTTAGTACTAAATTTGTAATTTATTTATTTATTTTTTTTTTTTTTTGAATTATCAAACGCTGTATTGAATAATGAGAAAAATGGCTTATTATGGAAGATACTTTCATGATTATTGCTTCACGCTTAACAATATGCTAATTAATAATTTTATCTGTCAGATAATTGGAATGTTTAATTAAGGCTAATGGAGCTCATATGCAACAACTTTAACCAGATGTTTGCAAGGATTATTTAAGGAGATTCAAAAATTAGTATTTATTAAATATTTTTTTAAAAAATTACATTTTTTTACTACAATTATTATTTTTAAATACTCAAAATAAATTTTCATTCTAAATAATCTTAAAAATTACGTTCAAACAAGTTTTTTACTGTAATCATTATAAATCATTACTTTTAAATAATCAAATCAATTCTCATTCTAAATACTAATTCTAAATAGTTTTAAAAACTACATTCAAACAAACATTTGATTGCAATCATTACTAATCATTATTTTTAAGTAATTAACAAAAATCTTTATTCTAAATACTAATTTAAAATATTCTTGAAATCTACCTTCAAACAAGTTTTTTAGTGTCATTATTACTTTTAAATTTTCAAAATAAAATTTCATTTTAAATACTAACACTATGTACGGTTAAAAACTACACCCAAACGTCCAAACAAAAAATTTATTAAACCAATACTTTTTGTAGTGTTTCTTTAAAGCAATTTTGGACAAACAAAACAAATCTCATTTATTATCTTGAAAATATCAATAAATTAAAATTTTCTCTCATTATGTAATTAAACAGCAGCACTATTGAAGCACTATCCTATGAGGTTATTTATTTATTTATTCATTATTATTTTTTTGACAAAGCACTATTCTATGTTTTTGGCCACCATCAATTTAAAATCAATCTTATTATTGGCATAAGATCTTAAGGAATCAAACTTTATTTTATGTGAAATTTGGTTGGCTCCTTGAATATGCAAGTTGGGGTAAAATGATTTTGTAATTATTATTATTATTATTTATTTCTTAATAATTAGTGGGTCTAGTATAAATTTCATATTGATATTCAAATTGTCAGATGCCAATTCAATTTAAGAAATTAAAAGACCCATATAAACTGTTTCATTTAATTTTCTCTTCTTTTAAAAATAATATTTTTTTAAGCTAAGCTAACCTAATTAACAGCCTAACATAACATAATCATTACTTTATTTGATTACATATAAGCACTTTCATCACTACTCTACTACTATATTTATT
>JBBMEG010017129.1:0-11833 GCA_037832605.1 Cyclanthera cordifolia | reverse complement strand
TTTCTTGTGTATGGATATGAAAACTTTATCAATGTAATATTGGGATATACTTTGATGAGGATTTAACTAGCAAAAAATAGTAGCTATAGAAGATCATGTACCTTAGTGGTTTGTGTAAAATAACTTGTAGTGTAGTGATGAAACATGAAATATTGGTTTGTTTTCTCTCTTTTTGTTGATTATCTATAGAATGTTTGGATTTTAGGATGTAGGAGTTGGGATTTTGAACTCTTTGTTTGATTTTACATCACTACTTCTCTCAAACCTCTGGTCTAACTCTAGTACGTCAAAAAAAGAAAAAAATAATAATAATTCATATCAAATCTCATCTAACTTCTATTCTTTTTATTCCTTAATTTAACTTTGGAAAATTCTTGTGATGTACTAATTTCACAAAAATACTTACAAATGTAATCAAATTTTAAAATATTTGCATATATAGTTGTTGACAAAGAAATTTCTGGCCAATCATAAATCGTCACGTCATTATCTCAAATTTAATGGCGAAATTAATTTAAATTTTGAGACAATATTTCTCAAAATTAAATTGGATTAAGAGTTTATTTTATTTTGAAATTGGGTCAAAATTAAATAAGACTCAAGTTTAATTATTGACCCAAGTTCATATAGATGACCTATGTGTCCATGTAGACAAGTTTAATGAGTTAATTGGGTCAAGCCCAAAGCTCGGGCCAAAAGGCTATTAAGTCCAGGATACATGAAAACTCTATAAATAGAGAGGCTATAACTCTATAAACTCAAGATCCATAAATTGGAAACTAAGATTCTCCAAATTTCAAGGGATCAAACAAGCTTTTGAGGCTAAATGCACATCAAATGAAGTTATTTCATAAGAACACACATCATAATATTAGAGATTATACCCCACATTGCATATATTCAAATCAATACAAATATACATTTCAAATTTAGACGTCTCACATTTATCTTATTTGCTGAAATTTCGTGTAAACAATAGTCATTAATAATGTATTATAAGAAAGTATGTGATAATAATCATTAATACAGTGAATATATTTGTTAATATTTTTTGAAAGTGACTATATTTGTAATTATTTTCAGTTAGATTTGATTAGTTTTATAAGTTTTTCTTAACTTTTTATAGTTTGAAGAAAGTTACAAATTAATTCTTATGGTTTAAAAATTTAGACTTTAGTTCATATGATTTGGAGAAATCTATAAGTTAGTTCCTAAAGTTTGATAAAATCTAAAAAATAGTTTATTTGTCATTCGCAATTGTTGGAGAATAAAATATATAAAAGTTAGATTTATGTGTTTTAATGATAAGAGTGTGAGATTTTTTCCTAAAGTTTGATTTATGTGTTCTATTATGTTGTGGAGAGATTTTTTCCCGTCTTTAGTGAACTTCAAGGAGGAGTTTGAGAAGGTGGACAAAGGAATTGACTTATGGGAAAAAATTTGTCTTAGAATTGGAAAAAAGATAAATTCAAAGCTATGATTATTAACTGTAGTTTATGGAACAATAGAAATGAGGTTTCAAGGGGCAACGGGTCTTGTAGCTTCCATAGACTCCGGAATAGGGTGAACAATATGATTAATGCTTATGTTGCCTCTTTTGCAGGTGTCTCCAGAGTCGTGGGGAGTGTGCAGATGCCTATGGAGGAAAGGTGGAAAGCTCCTCTGCAGGGATGCTGGAAGCTTAACACAAACGCTTTAATTTGTCCTCGGACTGAAATTGGGAAGATTGGTTGGGTTGTTCTTGATAGCAAAGGCAAGACGATTGGTGCGGGTATCAAAGCTGGGTTCCTGAACTATACGATCAAAGTGCTTGAAGGAGTGGCGATCAAGGAAGGTCTGAGAAATATGTTGGTCTCGTGTCGTTGGATTCCCCCTATTATTGTGGAATCTGATGCTAAGGGAGTTGTCAAAGCTTTGTGTGGAGTTGATAGGGACCTTTCGGAATTCAACAATGTGGTTATCGATATTGGGCGATTAGCTCATTTGATTGGGAATTTTTCTTTTGTCCATTGTTTGAGGTCGTGTAATAGGGCGGCTGATCTATTAGCCAAAAACCCTTGTATGGATTCTATTGTCTGGAACTTTCTATCGTCCTCTGTGAAGGATGAGTATTCTTTTTGGAGGGGGGCTCTCCCCCCGTTGTGGTTTCTAGGTTGGAAGATGATTGTAGAGGATGTTTGTTTGGATGATTAAGTAATACAGTTTCTTAAAAAAAAAAAAGAAAAAAAGTGTGAGATAAGTAATTGATTGAAAAAAAAAAGCGCATCATTCATACATCGAAAGTTGCATCTATATATACTTAATTTGCCTACGATTTACAAATAACATGAACTATTTTGTAGGTTTTATCAAATCATAGTGATTAAATTATGTTTTTCAAACCATAGGAACTAAACTTCTCCAAAACTATATATTTCTCCAAACTATAGAAACAAAAGTCTAGATTTTTAAATCATAGGGACTAAACTCTAACTTTCTTTAAACCGTCAAATTTTATGATTTACGGTAACTTTTATTCTTGTCATGTTTGTTATTTGAATTATTATAGCTTATCCATTTGTTTCTAAATTACAATTTTAATGTTTAAAAAATATAAATTTAATTATAAATATCAAAAAAATAAAATAATAATGTAGTGTATATATATTTTTTGATGAGCTATTTTTTTTTTTGTTTCATATTCACTTAAAATTAATATAAATTTCAATAGTTCAGCATGTGTATTTTCATGACAAAATAGGTCATAAGTTCCAATCTTCGTGCTCTTATTGATGTTGAACTCAAACAAAGTATGTAAAAAATTTTGAAAAAACTAAACCATTTTAATTTATAGTTTTCATAAGTTTAATAATATTTATAATTTAAAAATTGGATTAAAAATTATAAATTTAATTATAAATATCAAAATTAAAAGAAATGAGAAAAAAAATATTATTAAATTTTATTGTAGTATGTTTGACAAGAAATAAATGGGAAAGTCTAAATTTACAAATATATATATATATATAATTTAAATTTATGATTAGTTCACTAATTATTAAATTTTGGAAAATAAATTATAAATTAGATATTTAATTATAACGATTAAAATTAAGAGAGATAATGAAAAAATATTACTTCAATTTTGTTGTATTATCTTTTGTTGTCCTATTTTAAATTTCCAACGATAAATAATTTAAATTTATAGTTTTATTTAGTTCAATATTTATCCAAATTTGAAAATTAGTTATAATTTAGAAATTTAATTATAAAGATTAAAATTAAAAGAAATAATTATTATCAAAATACGAAAAAAAAAAAACTCCCAACACCCAACTACAAACAAAATTTTCAACAAACAATCATTTGAACCAAACAAAGAGTGAAATTTCTAAGTTAATCTAAAAAAACAGTCGTAAATTTTTATATGAATATAGGAAAAGTGAAAATTTTTAATTTTAATGGCTGCCTGTGAAACAATATAATATAAAATAAAGTATATGAAATTTATATATCACTAATAATACGATAATATTAAAAAAAATGAAAAGTATTAAGATTAGAAATTATATGCTAAAATATAAAAATAAAATAAAATCACCTGATTATTTCATTTAAAATTAGTAAGTTTAATCAATCAAAACTAAAATATTTTCATTATGTTCGATCAAATTTATGGAATGAAAAATCATTAATTTAATCATTATTTATTTATTTGTGTTTGAAGATTGAAATATAAAATAGAGTGAAAAATTAAATATACAAACTCTTGCTAATACTATTCTCTTAACAAAGCTTTGTCAATTCATAATCTACAAACATCAATTTTTAAACAAGATTTTTTTTCAATATCTCCGCGATAGACACAAGGAGGCCTCCACGCTTACAAATCACTTCCCTTCCTCTCCCCTCCAAATATAAACACCCAAATTCTCTTTTGAACTTCATCATCTCCTTCCATCATATTTTATCCTCCATCCACTCCCAAACACCCTGAAAGAACAATGAGGAATGGACAAAGTACATTGTGAAAGCCATTCAAATAAACTAAGCAAAAAAAAAAAAAGGGGTAAAAAAATCAATGAAATTAAGAAAGAGAGAAAAGACAAGAAATTGTTCTAGTTCTTTGCAGTGGGTGAGTCTCTAATTTAATACAACTGCATTCAAACATCATCCTAAAAAAACACTAGAAAAAACCACTAATTTCCAATTACATTTGTTCTTCATTTCTTCCCATAATCTGATTTGTTTTTACTCTTTCTGTTGGGTGTTCTTGTCTATTCACATGCCAATTTGGTATCAAAGCTGCTGAGACATATTGCAAAAGCCTGGAATGCGGACAGTGGATATCGATAATCCATCGTAAACATGTCCTTACCGACCTTCCCAAATTGAAGAATAATCTTGTCGTGGTCGGAATGTGTAGGTTGGGTGGGCTGGGGAGGCGGCAGCGACGGTACTGATGCTTCTGCCGCAGGTGATGTTGCGGCGATCAGCTGAAAATTCTTTACAGACGCAACCGTTACCCTCCCCCGAAAATTTAGACACCAACACTGCAACTGCTCGTGCCATCTTGGTGCCTTGTTTCGGAGAATCAAGGGTCGGTCCTTCCCCTCGCCATCTCCGTCTGCAAGCATTCCTGCAACATCGGAGAAGCGGGAACTGCTGAACTCAGTGGAATGATCGATCGACTTGGAGAAGGAAATGCTACGAAATGAGTCTTCGAGGGGTCGAGGATTGAGCTCGGGCTGGCCTGGAACTGAGCAACCTGGCTCAAGAGATGAATTGGGGATTGAGTACATGGTGCAGTGCATCCTCCGGGGTCCCCTTGTACCTAATACATTCAACTCGTATGCAATTTGTGCAATGCTGTAATTACCAGCCGGGACTTTCGGAGAGACCTTTTTGGAGTAGAATCTTCGGCTTCGCCCGAGGGTTGGAATTTGGTTGCTGTTGTATGGAGGCTGTGTATCATATATAATGAACTTGGTTCCCAGAAAATTAGATCTGAAATAGAATCAACCACAATTCATTTTCCATAGTGAAAATTTCTGTTTCTTTTGTTGCAGCAAATTTATAGGAAGTGATAATCACAATTCAGCAGAGTCTCAATAGTTCATAATAGTTCATCAAATGTCGATAGCGGACAATCATAATGAACTTGGGAATTAGAGGTGAACCAGCAGCATACCTTAGCTTTCCTATATAACCGTTGCTCGATCTTGATATATCGTCCGCAGCCAATGATATAACATACTCAGTAGAAGTAGTTCTCCTGGTTCTTTTTGCAGAAAGAAGAAATTTCCCATTCTCAACAAGCAAAGCTGGTAGAATTGTATTGGTAATATTTAAATCAGTACACGCAGAGTTATATAAAGAGATAGAAAATGTGAGGGTCGCACACCCCCCAGCTCAACTTCCCTATCACGATATCGACTACTTAAATAATACGAAAAAAAGACCAAAAAGAGCAATAGCTCAGCATCAGTGTACAGTCGATGATCTATAAGTCATGCGTTCGAATCCCCTCCACATTGTTGAACACAAAAATAATGCGAAAAAGAGAAGTTCTGGCGTAAAACGGTATAAATTCTGCATAATCAAGAAAATCAGCTTACCAGGACTAAGGCAGAGATAAAGATGATAAGTTAAATTAGATTTGTTCCTTTTGATAAAGCATTTAATAGTCTCATCACGCGGTCCAGGCTGCCAAAGAAAGAGTGCATATCAGCAATGATTAAGCTATAAAATAGGGTAAGGTCACATATAGACATTGGGCAGTCAAGCAGATACGTATAATCCGAGCACACGATCTAACATGCGGCCAAGAACATGGTGATCCATCAATAAGTAAATCACAATCATCACAACCAATTCCCTTTCCTAGAGTGAAAGAAATTATGTAAATAATATACATACACACACAACATAACAACATACAAAAGCCAACTAAATGAGTGTGAAGTACACAAGTAGAATAGTTATTGGATACACCCACCTGCTTCAACGCAACGGGGAACGTAATTTTCCCGGAAAACTCTGGGCCTTTGACGATTTCTTTGCACATGTCTCTCCATGATCTACATACAGCAGCACAAGCAACGACATTTTTCCGAGAAGGCCATGTATTCTCACTTGCCTCCAATCTCCGGACCACGTCACATAATAACTCAGGTGGAAGGCTAGCCCAGCGGCTAGTCTGGACTAGCAGAGGTTCATCGTGGAACTCGTGAACCGGTCCATTAGATTTGTCCCTCGAATGGCCAGACAGCCGCAGCTCAAAACTACGCCTTGATAAGCTTCCAAATCCATCCCTCACATCCCGAAGTATGCTGCGAAATGACATTTACCCGATTGTACAAAAGGCCTAGTTCTGGTAATGTATCTTTGAGAAGAGAGTACAAACAAAAAGGCGCTCGAAGAATGACCAGAATTCCATCTGCAAATCCACTAAACATTGATAAGTTCCCATCAACTATACTTAATAAACAAGAAATAAAAGGAAGCAGACAGATAGAGTAAAGCAAAAAGCAAGGAAAGAAGATTCTTCAAAAGAATAAAAAGCAAACCTCACATGGACCTAAAGCAGCATAAAATAACATTCTTATGTTAGAAACATCTTTTTGTTTGCTCTCTCAATTTTGACACAAAATCAAGTTTCCATTACTTGATATCAAACTTTCTCTATAGTAACATTTAATTCAAATATGGAATCTTCTTACAAGCAAGATCCAAGCTAATGCTTAAGAATCAACTAAATAATTCACGAAGAAAAAGGCGCGTCCAGCATAATATCATCAAACTCCCCGACCCCATTCAAACCGTCAACATTTCTTCCAAATAAAAACTTTCCAAGAGGTTATTTTCTTGACATTTTTCGATATCCGTGACTATCTGGGTCGGCTTACGCGATCTTGCAATTTTTGAAGGTCAAAACCCATATGAAATTAATTGTTACGTAGTTGATTACCATGGATGTAACCCATCCCATCTTAGTTACTTAAAACCCTCTTCTTAACCACTAAGCCACTCCAAGTTTGTTTTTTTGAACTGGCCAAGACTGAGGAGTTAAGAAAACTTCAACATTGGGTATTGTGTTCCTTACTTAGATTCCATACTTCATTAATTTTATTAAAAAAAATTGACAAAGATAAAGATGAAATTGAAATACAGAACTAGCTAATGGCGAAACAGCCATAGGTTCCCATGGTCAAAACTTCATATAACATAAAAAAAAAACAAAAAACAAAAACTTATTCAAACAACTAAACAAAGAATCTAGGGGGGAAAAGCAGAAAACAATGGTAGAACAAGCCTCAATGATGATCAAATTAACATTGTTTTACCACTAAATCTCTCACATGTCGATAAGAGAGAGGAAAGAAAAAAGATCATAACGTTGCAATGAAACCCTAAACAATGGTAGATTCTAAACACAAACTAAATCTAACAAAGGATTCAAATTCCCAAGAGCATAAAAGCAAGAACAGAGGATAAATTAAAGGAAATAAAGCAGAGAATTAGGAACAAATAGAAAGAAAATGGCCTAAGATACCAGAAAGTGCAGAACAAATGCAAAAGAGGATGAGCTTGGAAAGCCACAAAAAGCAAAAGCACCAAGGACCCAGTTGAAGATAACTCACAAAGAAGCTCCACAAACCAGGATCACATAAAATTTTAGAGTAAAATCATCGGATAACAAAAAGAAGAAAAAACCCCACAAGAAATTGAGATGGAATTTCACTGATTAGAACAAAAAAAAACACATGGGTCATGGGGGACAGAAGATGCTATTACAGAGAAACCACAGAATCGAGAAATTTAAGAAACCCTAGTTCTAGAAAACGATGAATTTGTTCATAGGAAACAAAGAGGAAAAAACAGCAAGGCATTGGTTAAAGTGATAGAAGGGAAAAGGAAGAGCTACTAACCATTTGTTCTTTAGCTTCAAAGGGAACCCAGAAGAATTGCTCTCTCTCCTTCTCTTTCTTGAAGTCCGGACTTCAATTCCTTTTCTCTTGAACTGAAATGTTGGTCTACGATTAAATAATAAAGTTGCTTCCTTTATTTACTTTTAGCATGGATAAGGGGGAAGGTGAGAGAAAAATTTATCGGCTAAAATTTTACATTATGGTTATTTATGTTATAAAAAACTTCTTCTAAGTTACATTATACTAAAAAATTACACTAATAAAAGGTAATTGACGCATTTGTTTCATTGTTGAGAAGTAATCTAGTTCAACATCACGATTATCCATTCGACTTTAGATATAGGTTTGGGAGGCTTGTCCTAATAAGGGATGTAACATTCATGGGAAAGTAGATCTTACCGGGATTGTTATCGTTAGATTGGACCTTTTTTACGTCGGGTGGGTGATCCTATAAGGTGACAAGTGCGGGTCAAACATTAGTTGCTTAGGAAGGTAATGTGTTCACATCAAAGTTTGATCTTCTCGGGCGTTATTCTGAATCGCCACAAGGGTTTATCCAAGCCGATTCGTTTTAGGGGTAGCCCAGCTAATCTAGTTGACCCAGTCTGGTTTCTTCAAACTATTGGTTTTAATGAACGAGTGGATCAAAGGTCGTGCTCTTTGTTTTATTTGGAATCACATTCCTCTTTTATCGTTTGGTTAAAAGTGGGGTTTTGGTTTCTTTTTTCTTTCTTTTTTGTTCTTCTGTAGCATGTTTTCTTCCATCTGATTTCATACTTCTCAATTAGTAGTTTAGTTATTAGTTATTATAGATTAGTTAGCATTCGAGTTTTGAACTCGTGGATAAGTAATGCTTTTTAGCCTAAATTGCAGGCTGCTCCAAGGAAAGAACGGGTTCCGTGTGGGCCAACTCTTCCAATCTCTTCTTTGAAGGGGTCTTATCCTTCAGTCATCGATACAAATATCGACTTACCCTACAAAGATCTTTGAAAAGTCAACCATTCGAGTGTTGATGAAGTTTATTAGGGTCTTTATGTTGGATTATTAGAGATCCACATTCATATAGACCATTGATCATACTAGAGATTATGGCTATTTAAACTGCTCGAACTACTATTCTCTAGTTTTTTAGTATGTTGTTGTGGTTTGTAAAGAAAAAGGGGATTCGTTCCCTTTATTATTTTTATGTGGTAACGGAGGCTATAAGCTTCATATTTCGTGAATGAAAGTATGTGTTTGTGTCTAAAAAATACTTCTTAAGTTAAAAAAAAAAAAACTTAAAGTTAGATATAATTATCTCTCTCTCTCTTTGAGAGGTATTCAGCTGGGCTAAAAATGTGCAGTCAGGTTGGGTTGTTCGAGAAATTTTGAGAAGCCCATTTGAAGCTGGAGACGAAGTGGTCTGAGTTTCCAGAGCCTTAATATCTTCTGGTTGGAAAGGCTTGAGTCATAGGTAAGTTTTGGCTTCCTTGGTAAAGGATTTATGGTATCTAACTGGCTAGCAGAAGAAAGAGCTTTTGGTGGATTCAAATGGGCGTTTTTCAGAGAAAGGTAGGTCTAGTGTAGATCTTAGCTTGACCTGTTACTTGGAAAGGACGATGGCATGAGTAAAGAATATCATTTGGGAGTTCCTATTTGATTATGGAAAGAGGAAAAGAGACGGTGAGTAAAGAAAATCTACGTACACACAACCCAACGACAGTTGCCCTTTGACTACATTTTGGACCGAGTGGCATAAGTATCTAGATTGGATGATTGGAAATATGACTGCTATAATCAAAGTTGTTGTGTTTGGGATCAGATTATCGTTCTTCTGTGAACGAACGTATTAAATTGTTGTTTTGAACGATTCCACAGTGCTTAAATTTTTTATTATTATTTTTTTTATTTTGCGAATTGATGGTAGTGTGTATGTAGATTTTCTTATAGTTGTTATACATTGTTGTAATAGGGTGTTGTTTGGCATTTTCTTGGTTGTTTTCATTGTTATGGTTCGGGTTGATTCGTGTTGTTGTGCTTAACTGTAGAAATGGTTGACAAAGGCACTAAGTTTAGTTGGAAAACGATTGTTTAAGTGCATGGTGAAGGCTATTCCCATTGGCGGGTTAACCATTATTCTTCTTCTTTGGTGGGGTCCAGATCTTTAGTAATTGAGATAAACTTTAGATTACCTCTCAAAGACATACTATCTAAAAAAAAAACTTGTGTTGATAATATTGATAGTTTTATGGTTTACTCATTTGGAGTCGCAATACTTCTTTATGGATAAGGTTGCGACATAAAATGTTGGTTCTTCAATTAGAATAGAATTTGTTTTTAGTTTCTACTTTTTGGGTTGTCATGCTCTAGAATTTTAATGAAGTTTGATCTTGTAACACCCAAAAAACTTCAAGGTAACATACTATAAACAACTACAACAAGATAACAACCTTCTAAATTCATGTCTCTAATCCAGTTACCATATTGCACAGCCCGCTGATCACAACTAAAATGTCACTGCCACAACCATTACAAACTTGCAAGAGTTAACTTCATAGTATAAAGTAAATATATACATAATAAGTAAATAGCTTTTCTGAGCATCAAACTACAATTCATCAACATAAGCTGAAAGGTCACACTAGTAACTTCTGAACATAGATCAATCTTGTCCATTGCACGTAAGATCTTAGGGTTGTCAGCCATTTACCGAACACCACCTTATCTGACATGCACATATGTACTCCAATCTATACTGTAACTTTCTACTCACTAAACTCCTTAAGTACTTTTTAGCGTGAAACACTTCTACACATGCAACTCAGAAATACATTACTTATGCACTAACTGATAACTAGCTAACAACACAACTTTCGAGAAGATAAGTGCCTCAAACCAAACTAAAGAATGGTGATCCCACTAACTACAACACTTTAAAGAATTCTTCCATAAACTCTTACTGACTAGAGTAAATAAGTATAGCATCACTCACACTAAGTCTCTCTCTTGACCTTTATTCTCACCCAATATCCATGGTTACCATAACCTATATACAAAGAGTACCAACTTATGAATGTACGCTTCAATAAATCTCTTAACTACTTGAACGACCAATCTCACACCGGTTGTCGCGCTAGGACAACTCCTAGACATTAAACAACCAATCTCAACCTCGAGAACCACGCTCAACTCTTTACTCTTTCAACTACCATTAAGAAAAATAAAGCTCGCATATGACATAACTTTTCTATTAGTAATATAGTCATACACCTAACTTTACTAAATTAAGGTCCATAGCATTGATCATCCATCAACTTTAACAACTTATGACACTTCATCATTCAGTAAGGCAAAACACATCATCACACCAATTCACGCCTTGACTCATAATACACCATTAAAACTTGCTTGAACTAACACCTTGAACAATAGTGTATCACTCAGGTGCACAATATTATCTTTAATTCATAAGTACAACTACACACTTAAATGGGTAAAGCATAACTAAGAACTCACCTTACACTCTCAAATGAGTGAAACACGACTTGCAACTCACCCTGCACTCTCAAAGGAGTGAAACACTATTAGCAATTCACTCACACTCTGAAAGAAGTGAAAAACGACTACAAATTTGGCCTTCACTCTCAAAGAAGTGAAGCACGTCTAGCTACTCACTCTACAATCTTAAAAAAATAAAACTCCGCTCAATTCACCTACACTCTCAAAATAGTGAAACATCGCTAGCAACTCACCCTTCAATCTAAAGAGTCAACGACCACGTTTCCCACACCCAACAATATCGTCTTGTTCCAAGCCAGAGTGATGTCGCTCAAACTTGATCAACCTTTAACCTTGATCATTCTTTTCTTTAGGATTTTACAACTCTTCCTTCTAAAAATAATTTTCATCCTTGAAAGTTTCCATGACCAACTACAAATCTTATA
>JBBMEG010017099.1:0-67988 GCA_037832605.1 Cyclanthera cordifolia | reverse complement strand
TCCATAATTGTGAGTTTTTACAAGGATCCTAGAAGGACCTCTAGCTTTGTAAAACCAAGCAACCTTGGAGCTTATCAGTATCCTCAATTCCAAAAGAACGAAATTGAAAAATTGGTGAATGAAATGTTACTTGCAAGTATAATTTGACCGAGCACGAGTGCTTTCCCAAACCCAGTTATACTTGAAAAGAAGAAAGACGGTAGTTGGCGATTCTGTGTTGATTACCGAGCCTTGAATCAGTCAACCGTTCCTGAGAAGTTTCCATCCCTATGATTGATGAGTTGCTAAACAAATTGTATAGAGCTGAAATATTTTCCAAGATAGACCTCAAATCGGGCTATGATCAGATCAGGGTGAAAGCAAATGACGTGCACAAGACAGCTTTCCGAACACATGAGGGGCACTATGAATTCCTGGTCATGCCTTTTGGGTTACGGAATGCTCCTTCCACTTTCCAAGCTTTGATGAATGGGATCTTGAAACCATTTCTACGGCAGTTTTGTGGTGGTATTTGTTTATGATATCTTGGTCTACAGTACGACTATGGAGAAGCATGAGGAACATTTAGGGGTGGTGCTCGAGGTGTTGATCAAAAATCAATTGATAGCCAACAGGAAAAAGTGCTTATTTGGGGTGAAGCAAATTGAATATTTGGGATACGTGGTGTCCAAGGATGGAGTGCAAGCAGATCCCTCCAAGATTGAAGCAATGGCTAAGTGGCCAACTCCGAAAAACATAACCGAGATGAGAGGTTTCCCAGGCTTGACAGGCTACTATCGACGATTCGTAGACAACTACAAAACCATTGTACTCCCGTTAACTCAGTTACTAAAAAAAGGGAAATATGAATAGAGCAAGGCAGCGGAAGATGCTTTTCAACAGTTGAAAAGTGCTCTGATGTGTGTCCCCGTGTTGCGCCTACCGGATTTCACGCATCCATTAGTGATTGAGATTGATGCTTCAGGGGTGGGTGTTGGAGTAGTGTTGATGCAGGCGGGACGGCCTATTGCGTTCTTTAGCAAGGCTTTACCTCCAACCCACAGACATAAGGCTGTGTATGACCAAGAGTTGATGGCTATGGTGTTTGCAATTCAGAAATGGCGACCGTACTTATTAGGAAACAAGTTCGTGGTACGAACAGATCAGAAGAGTCTAAAATTCCTGTTGGAACAGAAGGTGATTGCTGGAGAATACCAGAGTTAGATTGCTAAGCTGATGGGATATGTTTGCATCACGGGTCATTGAAAACGTACCAGAGGTTAGTGCGTGAAGCATATTGGCCCGACATGAAAGCCAGGGTGAGGGCGTTTGTTGCTGAATGCGAGATATCTCAACAGGCAAAACATTTAACACTTACCCCAGCTGGGTGGCTCCAGGCCTTACCGGTGCCAAAATGCATTTGGGAGGACATATCCATGGACTTTATTGAGGGGTTACCTAAAGGGGACGGATATAATACCATATTTGTAGTTGTGGACCGCTTGTACAAATACAGTCATTTCATTCCTCTGCCTTTTACTGCTGTAACAATGGCTGAGGTCTCTGTTAAAGAAATTGTTCGTTTGCATGGATATCCGAGAAGCATATTGCTCGACCGCGATAAAATCTTCACAAGTCAGTGTTAGGAAGAAGTTTTTCGGGTCTCTAGGACTTATCTATGACGCAGCACAACGTATCATCCTCGGACGAATGGGCAAACAGAGATTGTTAATAGCGGCATTGAGGCGTACCTTCAATGTTTTGTGATGCATACTCCTCAAAAGTGGATTCGTTGGTTACCATGGGCGGAATATAGCTATAATACAGCTTATCACACCTCGATTCAGATGACACTCTTCGAGGCGGTGTATGGCCGCACCCCACTCCCGTTGCTCGCTTATGAAAAAGATCAAAGCTTAGTTTCAGAGGTGGATAGACGCCTACTTGAGCGGGACATGTTAAAGAAGTTGAAAGAAAACTTGTGCAAGGCACAAACCAAATGACCCAGATTGCCAATAGCGGAATATGTGTACGTCCTTGAGTTGAGGGGTTCGATACCTTCCTTTAGATGTATGTGGATATCGATGGCGCGTTAATGTGGTCTTAACGTGGGTTTCCAGAAAACGTCGTGATAATGCTCAATCAGCTCTTGAATTTCCACAGGTACTTCGAGTAAGGGATCACCTTGTTCTTCCGTACCATAATTTTTGTAGGTTCATGAGCGAGACCTCTGCCTCACTAATGTAGGATATTCTTCCCATTTTTCTTCGATCATGGTTGTATTGTTGTCTTCTTCTTCACTGGCCACTTCGTCGCTTACTACCAACAATCTTAATTCCTTGCTCTTGCATTTATGGCCTACGAAAAATCTTTCATTGCACCGTTTAAAATGGGCCTTTCTCCTACTTTTGAGTTTAGAATCAGTTAACCGCTTGAATGACATCTCCTTTCTCATACTCGAGTGTTAAGTAGACAATGTGACATAACGAATGGTACTAGCATCAGGCTCTTTAATGTTAGGACGGCTTGATATGCTCGAGGTCGAGGAGTTTGGGCTGGACCATCCTCGTGTTACAGGCTTATTCCTATAGTTGTGTGCTTGTAGCTAGTAGTTTTCGTAGGTGTACCCCATCACCCATCCCTAAGCCTTATTTTTATCCTCAACCCTTTGGGTTGCTTACATTATGGCTTTAAGCCCACGAGGTCAAAAAACATTACCTCTACACATATCTGCTCGGTCAGGCCATTCAAAAAAATTCCCTCCATGACATCCTTGATTAGTCCTTGCAAAGGTGCAACCAACCTTTTGAACTTTGCTCTGTATTCTGCCACAGACCCTTCCTGTCTAATTGCTAGGAACCTTACACATAGCGAGCCTTCCTGAGTTGGTCTGAAACGATCCAGAAATCTTAGTTTCAGATCGCTCCATCCTTCAAACGGCTCCCTCTCCTCCTCGTACCTTAGTCAATGCATGGCTTCTTCGCTAAATCATATTTTTGTTACCGCTACCTTTTCTTTTTGATCAAACGATGTATATCGAAATATCTTTCAACACGGAACAGCCAATCGTCTGGGTGCGCTCCATCTAGCTCTGCATCTCAGCCTTCTTAAAGTTGGGTCTAATCCCGTTCTCATCCTTCTCATTTTCGCTCCTTCTCATTTTTGCTCCTTCCCCTTTTGTTGTTCGAACCACCTGACTCGTTTTCTGAAGTCTTTCGTTTGATCGCTATTGCTTCATTGCGACTTTTATTTAACATCAGCGTCTCTATGGCTCTGTCATGTTCGCGAGTTGTGTGTTTCAATTCCTCCATACTTGCGAATAAGTTTTCTATATTCTTATTCATCTCAGGTAATCTTTACTCAATTCCCATAGTATTCTCCTTTTCGCTAATCGCTACTTCCTCCCTTTTCTCCTTCTTCCATCGTTCTCCCTCTCCCTCTGCTCCACGAACTTCTTATTCTCCCTAGGATGAACTTGTACTGATACCAATTTGTTAGAGTACCAAACAAACACAAACGGGAATCTATTGATTAAAATGTTTAGCCACAATACATGAGTGGTTCACCAATTCTAGAGGGTGAAGGCTCTCCTGTAATCACCAAGATTTAGTAATTCCAAAATACAATAATAAGCATAACCTGGTCCTAATGCAAAATAACAATAAATAATCAAAAGATGATTAAACGGGGCTAACTGTCTTATTTGTTCCTTCTTCTATAGACTTGGCAAATTCGAGGTCTAAAAACATCCCTTCACGAATCTACTGTGACACTATTACTACTTTATTGGCAAATACTGCCGCACTAACAAGATTCTTCACCCATCATTGTCTGATGTATCATACTCTTAATACAATACATGCTAAATTGTTAATCACCAAGGGCAAGGATCTATCCGGTCTACCAAAATTCTGACAAGAGAAACAACCTTCAAATGAGTCATTAGACACCAATCATCACCACATAATGTGAGTTTTGAACTAATTACCAAAATCGAACAGATATTAAGTTTTAGGCCACAATGAAATTAATGAAATCCAATGGAAGGCAATAAAAGAAAATCCGAGTTAATCTTAAAGAAATGAAAAGAGACTAAAAAGTTAGAAGATACACACTCTTGAAAGATAATCTTAGACAAGTTGAATAAACCTATTCATCTGGCTTGATTAACTTTACTTCAAAATGCACAAATTTGAGAAACTAAAAGACATCATACATACCTTTCAGCAATCGCATGAACCAAATCAGGTTTCAAGCGACGGTCAACAAACTCCTCAAACCTTTGAACTTTCTCCTGGCGAGCGCTATCAATTCCTATAACCATGATCAATAAATCCAACTGATAGCGACTGTCTTGATGATTTCTTGGAATAATTATCAACAACAAACCGGAAAAACTTCTACCCTCCTGAAAAAACACAATTGTACATGACAAACTGCAGATTCAAGAGTAGTCGAGTACTTGTTGGTTTGAAGCGACACGAAAACAAATTTTTGGGAGACCTAAAATCAACATGCTAGAGAAAATGTACACAAGTTATATGTACAGTAGTTCAATATTTCGGTCAAAATTCACTCAGAGAACCCGATAATGAGGTCGTCATTAAAGAAAAATACCTCAAATATGGACCGACTGAGCTCCACAGTCGAGACTCAGGTTCACGGCCGAGACCACGGAGCCACCGCGACGCCGCCGTTCACCGTTTCTGAACAAAGACCAACTCCGGCGTTTTTGAATCGGCGTACACTGAAATACCCGAGTTTGTACGCTTTTTTTATGTCTTTTGGATTTTGCGGCTTATTTGCACGCGTGAATTCTATTGAAATATTGTGTTTCAGCGACTCAAAAACCCAACTTTTATATTTTGGGGATATTATTATTTTTATTTTTTTAATTTAAACATATATTTGTTTTGGTATTTTTTATGGATTGTAAAAAAATTCAAAGAAATTTCATTGATCGTAAAATTCTCAAAATATTTTCCGTGGAAATTGAGTTGAATTATTTAAAATGAAAAAAAAAATGTTCTCACTTTAATCAATATTTTGATGGATAGTTTTGAATCAGTAGTTTAGTTTCAGATCAATAATTAAAATGGATAAATAAAAAATGGTTATTGGTAACCATTTTTTATGTTTATTATTTATTTTCAAATTTCATAGAAATCATCCTGATAACTTTAATTAAAAAATTCAATATTATTTTATATATTATATTTACATTTAATAAGTCAAAACAATATTTTATAGATTTTTGGAGAGTTAAAAAAATAAAAATAAATGAAGTAGATATACACATATATAATTACGTTATCAATAAAATAATTAATATTAATAATTCGTGATTTTTTTTCTCTCTTCAAAACAACCCTAATAAAATTTGACCAATAGCCTAAATGGGTTCTACCGAGAGTTAATTAGGTGGAGCACTTAGGAGTGAAAAAAAAATCAACCAAACAAATTGAAGAACCAAATCGATCCAATGGATCGGTTCGATTTTATGAACGATTGATTGGTTTGATATTCTAGAAAACTAAAATATATTGGTTCGATTCTGTATTTGATGGAGAAACTAACACAAATACAAACCGAACCCAATATATAAATACTAAGGAATTATTTATTTATTTATTGGTGTTTAGATTTCATGAAATGACAAATTTAAATGTCAAATATGAAATAAAAACATTGTAAATAGTGTGATATATATGAATTTTTTTTTTTTTGTTAGTAAAATAAAAATCATTATAATCAAATTAAAAATCAAATAAAAAATGGGACAGCAAAATTGAAAAATAAGCTAAATTCTTATTGAAATCAAAATCAAACCAATCAAAAATCGAACCAATAATTTTGTTGTTTATCGCATATTGATTTAGACCCAATTATTAAAAAATAAGAATATTGGTTTGATTGTCGGTTTGACACAAAATCGACAAAAACCTAATCGAAATAGCTCCTATAAGCACTAGTGTTATTTACCTTCCACTTGAATGGAGGAAGTTGTAAGCTAAATTGCTTGATTTAGTTTTTCAATAAAAAAAAAAAAAAAAAAAAAAAAAAAAAAAAAAAAAACCTTGCTTTTTTTTTTCTAGGAAACTTCACAGACATTTTGCAATTAGGGACAATTTTTGATTTCAATAATAAGGGCTTCAATGTAAAGAAATAAGAAAAATGGTAGTAAATGTCTAAATTTAAGAAGCTAATTAATAATGTCTAGTTTTTTTAAACTTGAATTTTTTGTCTAAATCAAAATAATTAGGGGAGAGATAATATTTTTACCTAGGGGAGAGATAATATTTTTACCTAGGAGAGAGATAATATTTATCCTTCCTTAAATACCCTCAATTCAATTTAATATTCTAAAGGCGTGTTTGGTGGGAGTGTTCAGTTAATCTAGATTAACTTAACACCCCTAATACTTGTTTGGTGAAAGGATGACCAAAATCCGAGTTAACACTATTCAAAACACGGACATAAACAATAACTCACTGTTCAAATTCGTGTTCTGTCTGGCGTGGAATTCGCGTTAAGAGGGCAAAGGCGACGGAACACAATTCTGTCGCCGTTGACAAGAAACGGCTACAGAACAAGCCCAACGTCGCCTTTGCCTCTATACTAATTTTTTTTGTGTTTTCGGGTGTCGCTGAGCATCACGTGGCGCAACAATAATTTGCCACGTGTGGTTTTTTTTGTTTTATTTATTTATTTTTTTACTTTCTTATCTATTTTTATTTATTTTCAAATTTTCTTTAATTACTTAAATTAAAATTTAAAATTTATTCCTATTTTTAAATTTTTTTTTTTTTTTTTTTTTTTTTATAAATCTAAATTATAAATCTAACATCCTTTAACAAAAAAATCTTAACTTCTTATTCATTATATTTGGGGGTTAAGTGAGGTTTTTTCTTAAAATAATATAAACTTGTTTGAATTAATTAATAAACTCCAATTATAAAATAATATGAGGTAAATTATAAAGTTTGGATGAAGTTAGAGGTTAATATTTATGATTTTAAAATATAGATTTTAGTCTCTATAATTTGAAAAAATATAAAATTTAGTCAATATATTTAGAGAAACATAAATTTTTGTCCCTATGATTTGAAAAAAAATAAAATTTATTCCTTATACTTTGATAAAATCTAAAAAATTCATCTTATTTCTAGATTTTAGGCGAATTAAATTCATATTTGTAATTTCTCAGGTATAAATATGCTATTTTTGTTATCAATTATTTATTTTAAACTCTCATCATTAAACCCAAAAATAACTTTTATCAATTATTTTTTTATTCTCTCATTTATTTGATTTCATATTTTAGAAATATATCATTTAATTTAAATTTATTTTTATTATTAAATTAACTGTAATTTTATAACTAATTTTGTATTTTAAAAAATCAATAAATTTAGTTAACCACATGAATTTAAAATTATAAATAGAAAATTCAGGTTAAGTTAATCATTTCACCAAACATAGGTTAACTTAATACTCGGCTTAACTTAATACTCAGCTTAAAATCTCTGCAACAAACAACATTCAGCTTAACTTAATACAATTTAACTTAACCCCTGCACCAAACACAGATTAACTTAATCCCTCAGATTAACTTAACACTCAGCTTAACTTAACACCGACTAACTTAACTCTAATCCCTCCGCCAAACATGCCCTAAACCTTTTAATTTTTCATTAATTCAATAAAATCTAAATTGTTTAAAAAAATCAGTCTTCATCAAAAAACTTATCCTTATATTACAAATTATCTCGTTTTTTTTTCCTTAAATATAGATATTTAATAATAATAAAAAAAAATTAATGCAACTATTTAGAAAATAAAAATTAAAACAATTTTAATTTAATTCAAATCAAATAATTAATAGTATTAAAACTTTAATTCTCCTTCCTAATTTAGCAAAATATGGTGTTGGAAAATTTTGTACTCATAAAAATTTGACCATGCTCAGAACTTCAAGTTCGAAAGAAATCGAAGAATAGTAAAAGAACCTTCCAATTTCATCACAAAATCTTCAGAAGTGAAACCATGTAGAAGATATTTTATGCTCAATTATGATCCAACTTCTTAAACAATGATTTTTTATGAACAATTTTAATACCAATGAAAGTAACCCCTTCACAATTGCATTCAATTGCTTCGTTTTCTTCATACTTTGTACTTTTTTTTGAAGATACACGAAATCAAAGTTTGAAGAACTCTTTGTATATCTAACGAGAAAAACATTCAAGAACGATGCAAAAAAGTAAGTTTAATGGAGTCGGTTGTCAAAATTTTATAAATTTTTTCTTATGTTGTTGTGGAAGAAGCTAATATTCATCTCAAATTGAATGTATAATTTGACATTGTTCACGTAATTTCTAAAGTTTCAAGTGTATACCCTTACAAAGATGACACTGACTAATGTAAAGTTATAACCCTAACGGAAAATAGGTCGTGTAGTGGATGTATATTGGATTTGTGAATGTTCATGGACTGAGTTACTCTACATTCACTTTTCTAATTTTAGACATTTACACTATTGTCTCTTTTGTTTTCCATATTTCAATAAAAAAGATAACAATGAAACATGAGACTCGGGTAGACTAAAGCATTTGTCAAAAGCGTACTCGAGCGGACTAAAGGAACTATCACAACATTCTCAAGGTCAAAGCCACATTCATCATGGAATCTACATCTATCATAGTTGTATTGAATGGAGTTTGGAACGAGAGGAAGATGTATTTGAATTACAATATGTACAGGTATGAACATAGAATACACATCTAAGAGATCAGATGTGTTTTTTAAACACATTTTCGAAGGAGTTTTTGTTAGCCATTGTAAGGACCCGACCCAACACGGAATCAACCCGAGACCTTAACCTGTTATGCATGAATTAAACAGTAAAATAACTCATAGAGACTTGCTAGAGATAAGGGAGAGAAAGAAGCTAGTGTCGAGTTGATGGGTTCAACAGAAATGGAAATGGCAGATTGTACAGGAGGAGAAGGTGAAACAGATTGTGGGAAAATGGGATTAGTAGATGGTAGAGATAGGGAGAGAAAGAAGAAATAAATGATGGTGATTGGGTGTGAGAATGATGTGGTTCCAGTGTGGACAGAACATGTTGATGAAGGTAAGGAGGATGAACGAACCAGCTTGAAATACTAGGAGCAGAAGCCACATTGCTTGTAGAGTTTGGAGGTTTATGAAAATCAGATGAGGAGACAAAAAGGAAAGATATTCTCATTAAACACAACATTCCTGAAGACAAAAATTCTGCCAGTAGCACTATAGCAAATATGTCCTTTATGAAGAGAACTCGAACCCAAGTAAACACACTTAACAGAATGATAGTCAAACTTATGCTTCTGGTAAGGTCTGGTGCAAGGATAACATTCACATCCAAAAATACGGATCAGATTAAGATTAGCTTTCTTGGTAGTTAACACAAACATAGGTGATTTATTCTTAAGGATAACTGTAGGCATGTTATTGATTAGAAAAATAGCAGTAGAAAAGGCATGCCACCAAAAACATAAAGTAAAGACCCTTGAGCAAGTAATGTTAAGCCAGTCTCAGTAATATGTCTGTGTTTTCTTTCAGCTTTTCCATTTTGAAGAGAGGAATACGAACAAAAGATACGAATTTGAACACCACTATTCTTGCACAAAATTATGAATATGGAAAAATTCCCCTCCACCATCAGACTGGATGCACTTGATATGAGTATTAAACTGAACTTTAACCATGTTAGAAAATTGTTGAAATGCCACTAGAGCATCACTTTTCAAACGAAGAGGAAAAAGCCAAGAGAATCTACTATAATCATCCACAAAATTAACATAGTAGCGATAACCATCTAAAGACAAAACTGGTGCAGGTCCCTAGACATCCATATGAACAATATTAAATGGAGCAGCAGTAGTAGATTCATATAAAGAGTAAGGTAAACATTTTGCCTTGCCATATTGACAATCAGAACAAAACCCAGGTGGTTCATGTGTAGAAACAAGTTCATAATCCTTTAGCATTAATTCTAAAACTCTAGAGGACGGATGTCCCAAACAGTTTTGGCACAACTAACTAAACTGACTTTTGCAATAAAACATGAGAGTAACATTTATTCATACTACTAGAAAAATTAACTGAAAGAGCTGCACATCGAACCACGGCTTTAGACAGAACTGGTAACTGATATAAGCCATCAAGAAGAGTTCCTCCTAGAAGAATAGTGCCCGTAGTTGTGTCCTTGATTAAACAACAATCAGAGAAAAATTCAACAGTGACTTTATTGTCATTGACCAGCTGAGAAACACTTAATAATTTTTTTAGCAATTGATGGAACACACAACACATTATGAAGATCTAGACAGCTATTATGAACCGGAAGACGAATATGTCCAATATGAGTAATAGGTAAGGATTTCCCATTGGCAACAAGTAGGGAATCAGTACCTGAGTAATCAGATTTAGCATCCATGTTTGATGTTGTAGCAGTAACATGACTACTCACACCAATATCAGCATACCAATGTGGATCAGTAACATTATCTGCTACTGTTGTTGGCAAACCAATGTGGATCAGTAACATTTTGAGCATTATAAGCAGTGTTTAAAGCAACAGTCGAGGAGGAAGGAGCCAATGACTTATATTAAGTCGGTTGAGGCCCAGTAAACTAAGCAAACCGATAGTAACAGACAGAGAAATAATGCCTTGCACGATTGCAAATATGACAGAGAGGAACAGTAGGTTTTCCATTAGTAGAGTTGGAAATGGTATTACCCGAGGGTGAAAAGTTGTGCTAACGGCCTCCGCGACCCCGATTTGAAGATTGACCCCTAGTTCCTCCTCGAGCATAACCATTTTGAGATCGATTGGAAGATTCTACAGGCCGACGATCAACATAGTTTGCCATAGTTGAAGAAGATGGAGAGCCCAATATAGAGGACTTCTAAGTAAGCTGATACTCCAATCATTTATCAAAGGAAAGAAGCATTGCGTGAAGATCGGTCCACGTTATAGTCGAAGATCCATGAACTGGGTTATAAGTTTCATCTAGTCCTTGAAGAACTTGAGTGACTAGGTCAGCAGATGAAACATGACTACCAGCAAGAGCAAGGTTATCCGCATTTGATTTCATCACCCACAGATATTCGACCATAGTCCTAGACCCTTTTACGAGTCTGTTGAAATAGTAGCTTTAAATATGCCTCTTCAGCTTTGGATTGTATGCCAAAAAGCTGATTAACCACAACCCATAACGCATCAGAAGTTGGATATCCCATTACTTGAGTAGCCACTTCACTGGTCATTGAGTTATATAACCATCCAAGAAGTAGTTGATCAATCGCCATCGAGTACTCATATTCAGGGTTGACCACTAATGGAGCTGTTGGGGCAGCTGAGGACGAGCTGGATTCATCAAGGGAGAAGGCTGCAGGAAGAAACTTCATAGGACAAGTTTTCTCACCTATGAGATAATTATAGAGACGGTAGCTGCGTAGAATGAGTAAAGCAAGATTTTGCCAGAGAAGAAAATTGCTCCTATCCATTTTAATAGAAGTGATTTGATTAAGAAGTTGATTCAGAGGAGGACTTACAAATGTTGTTGTCGATCCAATGGAAGGAACCACCACATTAGTGGAGCAGCACCAATGACAGGGGAAACATTTGCAACAGAGGAAGGATCAGAGGATGCCATGAAAAAAGCTAGACCTAACGTCAGATACCAAATTAAACAGCAGAAAGGCAAAAAGAAAAATGATAGAGCATAATATTTTCTATATTTATTTTGAATGAAAAATACAGTGAATAAATAGGAGAAAGTTGGCGAATAAGGACAAAAGATATTGTTACAAATTTAACAATCCAGGCTGTCAAATAGGACAAAAAACATTTCTCTGTTAGCTTGGGCTAGAGACTATCAAATTGGGCCGAGCTACGCAGTTTTGGGCTTGATGGTCTTTAACATAGAGCACCTCGGAGAGTCGAAACAATCTGGTTGCCACCAGACTTCGAGCACTTGCGCTAAGAGGTAGATTAAAGACCCTTCGTAGTGGGATATCTCTCGACTCACACTTCTAGCACGACAACTGAGAAAAGTTAAGTGAACTCTGGGTAGGTATGGCTAATCGGGTGGCCCTTTGATCCCTAACACTACTGCGAAGTACAAATATCTAATTTAACGCCCGACACCTGAACTAATCCCCTATTCGAGTCTAACGATCAAGACAGGTCTGACCTAACTGTAGCTCGGGCTCTATATCTCTTGCCCCGTTTGGAACCTTTAATGTCAGGTGAAACTCAACGGTCCTTTTGGAACACCTAACTTTATTACTCTATCTTGGTTCCCTTTGGAACACCTAAACAAGTTTAACACCAAAGGTCCTTTTTAAGAATAGTAATCTTAGGCCTATTACACTATCCTCGACCTTAAACATGGTGATTCTATCTCGATTAAACATACAAAGCAATAAAGAAGCAACAATCTCAAGAATCATGCTGAAACGATCTAAATATAACATATAAGAAATCCTAAAACTCTAGAATCTATCATTCGTAGCAAAATAGTCATTTTATGCTTAACTAATCATATACATGTTCAAGATTACCCACAACGATCATATACTGAGAAAACAGTCTCTTACCTTGGCTTAAAACCGCTCGGAACGACCCTTGGATCTCGAATTTAGAACACCCTAAAGGATCTTCACCTAATAGTGGCCATATAAGACAAATGAGTTAGAATTTCGACCTAAAATCTTAAAAAATGTACTCGGGACATGGGTTTTTTCGGTCATTGAAGACGGCGGAGTATTACGACACGTCCTAGACAGGTTCGGACTGTGCAACTAGACTCGAACGGGCGAGCAGCTAGCTTGAGCACATGTTGCAGGCTCGGACACGTGTTACGAATCCGAAGCCGAGAAGAAGTTGGGCAGTCCAACGACAACGCGAGACGAGCCAGGTGTGTATTGGCGGGTATGCGGAGGTAGACGCTGATTAGTGGATGTGGGCGAATGGTGGAGCGACCAGCGGCCTCATGTTGTTGGTGCATCAGACTGTGGCGGAGGTGAAATGATTGGGCATTGAAGGCGGCGGCTGCATGGAATTATGCGAAAAGCTCCCTCGGTTTCAGAACTCTGGCGACGACTAATGATTGCTTGATAATTAGGGTTTCAATAATTACCAATCATTTTCTATTTATAAGCTTTTTTTCATTATCCCTATTTTGTCTTTTAGTGTCGTAAAATTACAAAAATGCCCTTGCTTCTAAAATTCCAATTTTAACCCCAATTTCTTGAAATTTACTCTTTTTCCCTTGATTCCTTAAGTCTAAATAACTCTTTTGAAGGGAAATTTGGTCCTATTTACTCCCTGAAATCCGAATAAATAAAATAAAATTATTTTTAATTTCTTTTTAAAATCTTTAAGACTCAACCATTTCAAGGGTGGTTGTTGATACTCATACCCCTGCGCAACGCAAATGTGTGATAAGCAGGTGCGTACTCCAAATTCAATTTTTTTCTTTTAATTATATATTCATACGATCACAATTATCATAACCTTTTTTGGTATATACAAATATGTAAGAGTATGTATGGTACACAGATTGCTAGAAATTTAAAAGTTTAAAATTTATAACATTTAATGTTTTTTTCTTTTTGAAAATATTCAATTTAAATATTAGATTATAATGATAAAAGATCTAAGATTTTATGTATTGGTTTTTACAAAAAAAAAATCACATTTGATTTTTTCTAAAAAAATGTTAAGATTTTATGCATTGACTGTTCCAATAAAAATCACATTTAGTTTTTTTCTAAAAAAAACAATTGCAGGGGAATGAGGTTTATAATTGTCAAAACTTTTTTTTTTTTATAATTGAAATAATAATAAAAAAAAAATCAATTTTGACATATATTTAAAATTTAAGAAAAAAACTAGACAACTTTCTCCAGTGATGGCGTAGATGGTTTGATGGCTTGCGTTCTAAAAGTATGGATCAAACCTATAACGTGGTGTTAAACTAGAGTACCACCAAACAATGAAACCAATGCGTCACTGACCTTATTAGTACTATAATCATTACTAATTGTTACTCAAAAAAATCATCATTCTAAATACTCTTAAAATCTCATCCAAACATTCCCTCGATCGAACCCGATTTCCTTGTGCTCTCTCATCTTCTCGATCAAACCCGACCCCCTCCCCTTAAAAATTTGTTCTTCCTTACAAGATCAGGAGAATTGTCTCTAATACTTCTAAATTGGATTTTTATTAACCATGCCAATAATAATCAGTTATAAAACTATAAAATCCAAAATTTATAAAACAACACATGCTTTTTTTTTTGTTCACACATGCTTCATTTCTTATTAAATATCAATAAGTCTAAATCTAGAAAATAATCGATATATAAATTAAGGCTTGTACCCAAGGTAATTCAAATAGTTACCTCCTCAGATAAAACTGGTAACATTTAATTCAAAAATAAATAAACTAAAGACTCAAATCTCATTAAAAACATGTTGGAATAAGACTCATAAATGACGAAAAGTAAAGGACTAAGAACAACTCCCCATGATCCTCTCAGCCACCATACAACTAGCCGTGGTAGAGCCCATGTGTTCCCTGGTTGGAAACCATAAAAAAATAAGGATGAGCATAAAGCATACTAAATAATAACCCATAGCCAAGGTACAATATACACATTCAATAGTTAAACATACTAGTAAATACATCGAGTACAATTTAACCCAACATAATATAAGCACAATAATCAATAGTGTCATGAAGTACGTTATATGGCCAAAAATCACAAAACGACCTTAGTTTGCACGTGATTCCATTTATGAGGCTCTCTAAAACTCACCCTAACAATTGATGAACACAGTGGCACATATGTACCACTCAAAGGACACCCAGAGTGACCATGCTCTAGACAAACACAAGGAATGATGTACTGAAAACAGTAGTATGGGGAATCCATCGTACCAACACTTAATATGTATACACATACACCGCATGTTGCTGGAAACCAGGCAGATGTAGGCCTACACAAACTGCCATGTTCCAGGTACAGATGCCTAACAAGAAGGGTGCACATTGTACATAGGTGGTGGAGGACCTCTCCAGCAACTGTAACAGCCCATCCATACACATTACCACAAACTAAGACCCTTTCATAGCAAGCTTACACTAACATGGTACAAACTAGGTTTCATCGTGTGTGATATGAACCATTACATCTCTAACTGTTATGAGTGGCAAAAACGATCACATGCCCAACCAATGTGGGCATCATATATGATCACATCCTCTACACCCTTTAAGTGATGATATAATAACAGAACTAAGTAAGAATAATATATGCTCAATCCTAACATATCATATAACATGCCAACAACAATCACAAGAATCTAAGCAGGATACTATTGAAATAACAAATAAGAACTGACTCACATGCTAGTATCGGAAATTAATATACATGCCCTCACAGTAAACATAAGTTATCTGGAGATAGCCATGAATCTATAAAACTTTATATGCCAAAAGACTCCATAATTCAAGCATGCATAAGAATTAGCACATCACATATAACAATCATACATTTTAAAATTAAGTGGACATGGTCCACACAATCCAAAAAAATAAATCATTACTTAAAAAAATACAAAATAATACTCACACAAGCTTTAAACAGATTTATCACCCTAAATGTCACGACCTATACAAATACAATTAATCATGACGTAAACATACCAACTAAGCTAATAGGAAGGTTAGAGACAATAAATTACCAAAGAGCGTTTCAGAACACAAAACGAGACAAGACAGTGCATGGTGCGTTGTCTAGGAGTTGGCAGGACACGCATAAGGTTGTGTGAATGCTTATCAAGAAAAAGCACAACACGACCACGAGGTCTTAGTAGGACGGCTACACGAAGACCCGCCGAGGTGGGAATGGAGTCACGGATAGAGAATACATTCTCGTCCTCGTTTCCCCAATCCATGCTCCATATATATTAATTTTTCTTAAAAAAAAAAACATATATACATAATCCTCTTTATTTTATACCATTAATATTTAGATAAAATATATTTATTGATAAAATTATATATTTAAATGAGTATTTTTCTTTAATCATTCACAATATAGTTGAAACATAGATATTTTCTAAAACATATTTAATTATTTGAAATTATTACTTAAAAGATATTAAAAAGAGAAAAAAAAATAAATGGAGAAATTCCGTGTAGGAAACCCAACCCCAACAATTCCGCGACAAAAAATCCCCGCCCTGATCCCAAAAAAAAAACAATGAACTTTGTAGGGAGGAAGATTAGTTTTGGAAGCAGGGACGGAGACAAGAAAGACATTCTCCGCCCTGCCCTAACCTGTGGATATCTTAAGGCCTTGGACATATTTGGCTCTTAAGGGATGAGTGAGCTTTTGCGCCACTTGATACTGGGTCATGATGCAACCGCATGTGAGAGGTCGTGCGCATTGGTTGATCAAAGTGCTGGAGGTACGTGATGAAGGGTAGCGTGTGCGTCAGTTGAGGATGAGGCAACGATAAAGAGGTGCACAATCAAGACCGGTTTGGACCAGCGATGGTTGCACATGATGTGGGTGTAGACTGGCGGGGTTGTGCGGCACATGAGCTACAATCAGTGAGGCTTGTTGCACATGATGGGTGGCGATCGCAAATGTTGCAATCATAGACGATGTGGCACAACTGCGTACGTCGTGGTATGACCTATCACTGTTAAGAAAACATGTAAAAAATTAATTTTCTAGATAAGTGTCAACTATGGATCGAACTTATAATCTCTTAAGATGTATTTGAGGCATTCATTATAACAAATGATAAGTTATTATATATGAAAGGCTATAATACAGATGTTTGAGTTGAAGTTATCATAATAAATTTTTTTTTTATTTAGTACAATTATTATTATAAAAGTTATGATAAAAATGGTTTAAGATACAAATAATTATAACAAGAGTTGTAATAAATGATGTTTGGAATCAAGATTATTAATATCAATTGTTATGAATTTTTTTTTACTATTTTTTTAAATAACTTTGATTTAGATTAAAAATTTACAAATAATTAACCTTTTTTTTTTTTTTTTGTTAAACTTATAACTAATATTGAACGTAATGAGAATAAATTAATATTTATTGTTTAACAAGTCGGTTTGCCTTTTTATTTTGTTTGACATGTTTTGTATATTGATGAAGCTATATACTAAAATAAATAAATATGTTACTATGATTTTAATTCGAGATTCTTGAAAATACGAAAACTTTTACTTACGTATTATATTTCATTTTGAAAATGAACTTATCTAGTTTTATTTTTTTCGAATTCAACTACAATAAGGGATGAGAGATTCGAGCTCGAGCTCTACTTCTTTTGGCAATGAACTTATCTAGTTAGTAAAAATTGTTAAATAATAAAAATGAAGGGATTTAAAACATAAGTAAATAATGACATACATTGACATTATTTCATACAATTACAAGTTAATTTTAGAAATAAATATTCTGTATATATTGTTTAATGATAATTATTGAATGCATAAACAAAATAGAAAATTGATGGTAAATATTCGTATAATATTAAAGGAAGACATAAAAAGTTTTAACAAACGAGCATGCAAGTTAAGATATACGTACACATATGCTTAAATAGCGAACACGCTTATGATCAACTCGTTATGCTTAAATAGCAAACACATATATGAACAAAGCATATGATCAGGTTGAATGGTGTTTTCTTCAAAAAGTTATGATTCCCTCCTAAATGTATTTCATTGATTATGGATTGCTTATCATCAGTTCGTTTTTCAATTTTGATGAATCGAATTCCTAAAGGCTATTTTCAACTAGAACGAGGATTAAGACAAGGTGATCCTCTTAGCCCTCATTTATTTTTGTTGTGTACTAAAAGTTTATCTGGTTTAATAGAGGATGCTAATGTTAAAGGCACATTGAATTGTTGTGAAGTCTCTTGGGGTAGCCCTAGAGAATCTCTCATCTTCTGTTTGGAGAGAGAGTTTGTTATTTTGTAATGTCAACCTCTCAGAAGGTGAAGAAATTAAGAAGATCCTTGATAAGTATGGACAAGCTTCGAGACAATGTGTTAATTTTGAGAAATCAGCAATCTTATTTAGTCCAAATGTATAAACAGTTACTTGTGATGGGACGGGGACTTTTCTACATGTAAATGAAACAACTAATTTTGGGGAAATATCTCGGTATTCCATCCCATTTTTCTCATAATAAGGGGCTGGTTTAGCTTTTGTTAAGGAAAAAAAGGAATGTGTGTAGTGGCTGGCTGGAAAATAATTTTTTCTCTGTTGGAGGGAAAGATATACTCGTTAAAGCAGTGCTCAAGCATTACCTACTTATGTGATGTCTTTAATTCGACTTCCTAGTAATTTTTGTCGTGACATCGCCTCTTCAATTGCTAAATTTTGGTGGGATTCATCTAAGAGTAAGAGAAAGATTCATTGGCGTTCATGGAAAACTATGTGTGTTCCAAAAGAGTGGGGGTGGTATGAGATTTCGGGATATTGTGGGATTCAATAAAGCTTTACTTGCCAAACAGCTCGGAGGTTATTACCTTTCCCAGACTCTCTAGCCTCTCGGGTTCTTAAAGGTAAATATTATAGCTTTACTACCTTCCTTTGTGCCCAAGAGAAAAGTAGAATGTCGTATATATGGAGAAGTGTTTTATGGAGTCGTGATTTATTGTGTTCAGGGATCCGAGTTAGGATTGGATCCGGTAAGGATACCCGAATTTTGAATCAACCTTGGTATTTACTCCTCCGACACATAACAACTATAATACAAAGGTTTGTGATCTTATGATATGCTCTTGAATTTGGAATACACAGTTGACTGTAGAGATTTGGATAAGGAAGCCATTATTTATCAATTCTTATTTGCAATACAATCTGTCCAGATAAATGGATTTGGCATTACTGTGCTTCAGGTGAATTTACTGTTTGCAATGCTTATAACGCAATGTAATGGATGCAAGAAAGGAGATATGAATCCTTACTTCATGTTTTTTTCTGCTGTGATCTGGCTCTTCAAGTTTGGTCGTTATTGCCTATCTACCGGCTCCTTGTTAATGCTCAAATTTTCTCAATAGATTTCCTTGTTTCAATGGGAGGAAAATTCACACTGCTCTAAAGCATCATTCTAAATAGGTTTTACGACATGTTTCAACAACATGAGTTGGCATCTTTTGCTCTCACAGCTCAATGGGCAGTACTCTATAATAAATAATTGTCCTATTATTCTCAAAAAAAAGAAAAAAGAAAAAAAGAGTGTACACGCAGATTTAGATAAACCACAGACTATGATATACGGTAGGACAAATATTGGTTGAATTATGATAACTCAACCGACCGTTTATATAAATGGGGACCAAACACCTCCTTATATTCCCAAGACTTTTTTACCACTAAGTCACTCATGATGGTTTCAGTTGTCGACAATTAAAGTTACAGATTCAAGTTGTTTTTGCTTCGGTTGAGCGTGAGTTTTAATTGAAATATTCCTTACTCCCTTGAGGACACAAGGTGATGTTTGTTTGCAAGACTTATTTTAACCTCTAAGAGCTAATTTAACTTCTCCACCAAAAGGAATAGTTAAATTAGCTTCTCCACAAAATGGAAAGATTGATTAACTCTTCATAAATGTCATATCATTCATAAATAACAAAACGCTCCTACAACTTCTTTACAGTCACATTCAAACAAGCTATTATTATAACCCTTCTGTAACCCTTCTGTAACTCTTCTACAAATAAACACATCCAAACAGGCTATTATAATTAATCCTTTATGACAACTTCTTTGTTAACCCAAAAGCTTATCTAAATTCAACATAAAATTAGATGAAGATAGCTATCTTGTCTTTCCGATGGGAGTTGAGTTTCTACATTTCCATTCTATCAGTTTAGAGGAGTCTTTCTCTGGTTAGATCTTTGGAGTAAAGTTTGGTCCCCTTGGAGAGTTGCAGTCCTCTATATTTGGTTTGGCTAACCAAATTTTTACTTATAAAAAAAAATGGTAAATTATAAATTTAGTCGGTATGATTTGAAAAAAAGTTAAAGTTTAGTACTTATGTTTTAAAAAATTAGACTTTAGTCTGGAGAAATATAGGATTTATCTCTGTTGCGGTTGGGAGAAATATAGAAAATGATTTAAAGAAATAGGATTTAGTCCTTGTAGTTTGATAAAATCTAAAAAATAGTCCATGTTATTAGTAAATTGTAGGCGAATTAGGTACGTAGATGTGATGTATATATTACGCGTTTTTTGTCTAATCAATTACTTATCTCACACTCTCATCATTAAACATAAAAATAGCTAACTTTTATATGGTTTATTCACCAACAATGACGAATGACGGACCATTTTTTAAATTTTATCAAATCTTAAGGATTAAATTCTAACTTTTCAAAGAATAAAGGTTCAATTGTAGATTTCTCCAAACCACAGTCAATAAAGTCTAGAGTTTTAAATCATAAGATTTAAATTTATAATTTATAATCCTAAAAAAAAAAAAGAAAAGAAAAAGTAAATAGTTTTTTTTTTCATATATATGTCATTGATGCACCTTTTAGTTTTCTCACTCAGCTGTTGGGTAAAAATTACAAAAATTTAATGTCAAGCAATATTTCAAAAAGCTTTCAAAATAGTATAAATATACTAATTTATTTTTAAAAATTGAAAATTTGCCGCTTTGCTTTATATACTCAAGGTAATCATGCCCATTCTTAAACCAAACACAAGAAGACATCAAAGGGATGAAGACACAGAAATTGTTTATAAATTAATGTCACAGATGACAAACTTTCAACCATTATACCACCTTGAAAACGTAAAAATATACTAACTTTGCCATGACAGCAAAATCATATATTCTCTCACAGTTTCAAAATTTCATGACAGCAAGGACTATCATTTGAAACGTGAAAGAGACAACTATAATTAAACTGCAAACTTACAACAGCGACCTTCTCATTCTGTAGTTGTTGGTCTTGGGTCCATTATGCGACTGTAGACAGAATCCGGTAAAAATGTTTTTTCTGTAACGAAAGAGAGAGAAGAAAAACAGTTTTAAAAAATGATACCTCGGTAAGTAGTAACAGGTTTTGAGAAGGAGAAAGGACACTTGATTTTTTTTTTTTTTTTTTTTTGTGGTGTGTTATGTCTTTGTAACTAAACATCTTTTCCACGAAAAAATAGCAAAGTTCTTGCATTACTTCCACTAACTTCCTAAAAACTAGTTTCATTCATTAGCTACCATTACTTCCACTAACTTCCTAAAAACTAGTTCAATCTTAATGGAGAAATAAACAACCAAATAAATCAACAAAAACAAGTTTATACCAACAAATCACTCCCCTAAACTTGTTTAACTATGATGAATCAACTTTCCTCAAGCCAATCTTCTCTCTTAACTCCAGGAATTGTTGTCTTACTAATGACTTCGTCAGAATATCTGCTAATTGTTCATCTGTGTTCACATATTTCAGTTCAATTGCTTCAGTTTGCAAACCTTGACGAATAAAAGGAAACCTGCTGTCGATGTGCTTACTTCGATCATGGTAAACATGATTTTCAGCCAACACTATAGCTGACTTGTTGTCAACATTAAGCTTGAGTTTTACTCGCAGTTGACTGGTGTTACTCAAAATCCTGCCAAACCATACTCCTTGACACGTTCTAGCAATTGTCGTTATATACTCAGCTTTACATGATGACAAAGCCACCACCACCTTCTGCTTTTGCGATACCCAGGTTATTGGATTTACTCCCAAATAGTACAACACTCCAGTTATACTCTTCCTATCATCGATATCCTCAGCCATATTACTGTCGCTAAAACCTATCAGCTCCACAATCGACAACTTCTTATAAAAACAACAAAAACTAAGAGTACCTTTCACATACTCAATATTTGTTTTACTGCTGTGAGATGTAAAGTTGTTGGTTCCTCCAGGTATCTACTCATCACACCAATTGAGTAGGCTATATCGGGCCGAGTATTAACCAGATAGCGTAAGCTCCAATAACACTTCTGTAAAGTGTTTTGTCAACCGCAGGTTCTCTATTCCCGTGTTTGCTCATCTTCGTTCTTGGTTCCATGGTAATCGAACAAAGATTGCACTCCCCCATTCCTAGCTTCTCTAGGATTTTCCTTGCATATCCAGCTTGACATAAAGAGATTGACTCATTGCTTTGTCGTACCTCAATACCTAAGTAATAACTAAAAAGACCAAGATCACTCATTTCAAACTTTTGTTGCATCTGTTCCTTGAACTAAGCTATAACTTGTTTGTTTGACCTGATTATGATTAAGTCATCCATATATGTGCCGATTATCATTGCTTCAACTTCATTAATTTTCTTGTAGAGAGCATATTCATGTGGACATCTAATAAAACCAAGCGACTGCAAAGATCAAGTTTAAAATTCCAGGCCCTTGGAGCCTCTTTTAATCCATACAATGCTTTACGAAGTTCGATACCATTTTTGGATTTTTCTTGTAAACGAACCCTTCTAGTTAAGCTATATACACCTTCTATTCTAACTCGCCATTCAGAAAAGTTGTCTTCACATCCATGCGATGCACTTTCCAGTTCTTAATGATTGTATAGGCTCGAATTAATCTCGTTGTTTCTAACTTGGCCACTGGTGCAAATACTTCACTGTAATTACACCAAACTGCTGTGCATATCCCTTTGCCACAAGACTCGCCTTATGTTTCACAATCTCTCCATATGGATTTTTCTTTAATTTTGAAAATCCATTTGATAACGATTGCTTTATGATTCTTATGCAAATCTGCGAGTTCCCATGTCCTGTTCTTTTTCATTGAGAGAATTTCAGACTTCATGGCATTTCTCTAGTTTTCATCCTTAGCAGCTTCCTCATATGGGGTTGGCTCATCTATAGAAAGAAAACAAGGGCCCACTGCTTCTTCTTCTGCTTCATTCAGTTACATATAAATATTTTCTAGAGACTTGAACTTTTTCAGTGTCGATGAGCTTGATGATGATGCATTTGAGGTACTGTCTAGTGTTGATAAAGTTGAAGACAAATTTTCTCTTTGCCTTTCATTTAGATTAACTTTGATTTGTTCAATGCTCCTTTCCTCTATTCTACTCTGATTTTCTAAATTTGAATAGTAAAAGTTCCTCTTTGCTCATCATCATCGTTTGTGATTTCTTCTCAACACTACTTCTTTTCCTCTTCAAACGACACATCCTTGCTCACCATAATTATGAGTGAGTCCAATAGTCTATAAGCTTTGGTTCCATCTTCATATCCTAAAATAGTTGTCTTCACACTTCTATCGACAAGTTTAAGAAGGCATGAATACATATTCTTGGCATGAGGAAGACACCCGAAGACTTTAAAGTGATGAACCTTTGGTATCTTGTCAAACCAAGCTTGATAGGTGTACCATCTGCAACTATGTTTGTTGGAGATATGTTCAGAATATAGACGAAAGTTTTGACAACTTCTCCTCAAAACTTTGCAGGCATTTCTTTGCTCTTTAGCATATATCTGACCATCTCTACAATGGTTCGATTACGCCTTTCTACTACGTCATTTTGCTGCGGTGAAAATGGTGCAGTAAGAAATCTCTTCATGCCTCTTTCTTGCAATAGTCTTTAAAAACAGTAGATAAGAACTCTCCTCCTCGGTCCGCTCTAAAGCTTTTAATCTTCTTGTTTTTCTCTATCTTCACACTGATCTTGAACTTCTTAAATACCACCAGTGTTCATTCTTGTTTTTCAACAAAAACACCCACATAAATCGTGAAAAATCATCCACCAATAACATAAAATATTTGTTACCTCTATATGTTGTTGGCGAAATAGGTCCACATAGATCTCCATGGACGAGATCTAATGGTTCATTTGCATGATATGTTGCTAGTACGGAAAGGGAGTCCTATGCTGCTTTCCAATTAAACACTCATCACTAAATTGATTGACCTAGGTGATTTTTAACAACCCTTCAACCATTCTTTTGTCAGTTAACTGCTTTAAAGAGTGAAAATTCAGGTGTCTAACCTCGCATGCTAGAGCCAACCATCATTACTGATATTTGCCATCAAACACACCTGATTCGCAAGCTTCAGCTGCGCTACATACAATCTGTTGGATTGTCTGGTCACATAATAATCAAGCTCCTAGCGCTATTATAGATTTTCATCACACTGTCCTCCATGACAATTTAATTTCCACTCTCGTCCAATTATCCCAAACTTATTATGTTACTTTCGAGTTTTGGTATGTAATAGACTTGTGATACGATCAAGTGCTCACAGTTTTGCATTTGAAGAGCACTATTCCTCGACCACATATATCTATCACAGAGTTATCACCGAAACATACCTTTCCAACAACTGATGTGTCGAGCTCATGAAACACCCTAATTTCTTCTGACATGTGGTTGCTTCCTCCAGTATCTAGGTACCATGGACTTTCGACTCCAATATTTGCTGGTGGCGGCATTATAGTTTCATTCAGCATCACAAAATCAGGCTCATTGTCACGTGTGTTTTTAATTTCACATGCCTCTATCATCAGTAATGAAGATTCCTCATCCTTTTGTATCTCTATCAAGTTGAGTTGTTCGTCTTTCGTGGAACATTCTGATGGGAAGTGTCCCATCTACTAACAACTATAACATTTAATTTTACTTTTGTCGAACTTCTTCTTCTGAGTTTGTGACCATCCTTCATCTCCTCGATGCGAGTAACTTCTTCCACGACCTCTCCCTTTTCCATGACCCCATCCCCTACCTCCTATGGAACTGCCTTGATCCTTCCATTCTTTCTTTGAGGATTTTGCATTCTCTCGTCCCTTCTATTCTATACGAGTCAGGAGAACGGTTTCATCTTTTTCTCCAAACCATTGCAACCTTTCTTCATATGCCTTGAGTGATCCAATAATCTCATCAACATAGATTTCGTTTTGAGATCACTGAATTCCTCAATCGTTAAAGTGAATTGAAGAAACATTCGGAGGTGAATCGTAGAAGCTTCTTAACTACTTAGATATCATTAATAGTATTCCCAAGGCCTCTTAATTTTGTGATAATAATGGTGAGTTTTCCAGAATACTCATCAATAGTTTCCTATTCTCCTATCTTGAACGCTTCAAACTCCCGCCAGAAGGTCTGCGTTCTAACTTTTTTCACTTTTTCCGCACCTAGATTCATATTTTTCAACATGATCCAGGCTTTCTTGGCCGTTTTCCTGGCACCTAATTGTAGCAACATATCTTCTCCAGTACTTTTATAAATAGCTACCAAAGCCATCTTATCTTTGCAGTTATCTACTGTTTCAAGAGATTCAATTGCCTCCCAAAAGCCTTGTGCCATCATAAATACCTCCATCTTAATCGCCCAAGCTGTATAGTTGCATCTTGTCAACATTAGGTATTTGAGTGTAACATATCCCTCATTTCCTTGAATCCGTACACTCACGTTTAAGGTATGATCTTCTATCACACTGGTGTTTTGGCTCCTGTCACTCGATTCCTGTAAAGGCCCGACCTAGACTATGGTCCCACCTAGGCCTTCAACCTAGATGCATGGTTAAAACTACCTTTAAACTAAGTCATATTGAAATTAATACTTATAAGTAGACCCTCAAATAGTTCTTATAACTATCAAACAGGGTACCCAGTTTAGAAAGCATTCCAAGAAGATATGAAAACGAGTTAAGAAAACAGTAAAAAATACATTTGTTCATTCTGATAAAGGACTAGACAGGCCCATGGTCTTTGCGGCGTCAGATCAATCATCTTGATAAAGCCCGTGCGTACTTGTGGAAGCCCATAAAGGAAAATGAGTGAGTTTGTTAAACCCAGTAAGGATCTTAACTTGTGATTAATGTAAGTATGAATACAATAAACATCAATGAGTGCATGAACCAAATGATGGATTTAATGAGCAATAGCACCGGGGCAACCCTAGTAGGGTTAAGCCATCCCTAGTCTTCACGTTTAGTATGTTGGGGCAACCTTGAAACGGCTAAGCCGACCTAGGTCTGTTGAGACTAATGGTGTTGGGGCAACCCTTTTAGGGCTAAGCCAACTTGGGCCTTAATGTAAATTACCGAATGATGCTTTTTCATTCAAATTTAAACAAGACATGATACTATTATTTATCATTTCATGGCAATAATATCCAAAACAACTCAAGTAATATTCACAGAATAACAATTCGGAACATCAAATGCTTCCACCAAATTTACCCTAAACATGCATATAACTATCCACATGAGCCCAAGTTAAGGATGTGTTTTCCTTACCTTGGCCAATTCCCACTATATGCGCTTAAGAAAGCCCGAACCGCGACTCCTGGACGTCTCTCTAACTGAAACTGGTCAAAACACGATGAAAGAGTCAAAATTAGCCTTTCAAAGCTATCAATAACGGTCTTAGAGCATCGAAATTACCCAAAATAGAGTATCCAAAAATTTTCTGATGACCAGCGACGACACGTGGCCGGAGAAGTGGCCGGCAGCGGCGCGTGAGATTCACTCGCAAGGGTCGGAAGCTGCAGATCTGGGGACACGTGCCACGTTGCATATGGTTGAGAGTAGGTTTGGAGCACGCACGTGAGGCTTGAGCGACAACTTACAGGCTCGGCGACGGACAAATCTAAAGGTGCAGTGGGCGACGACACTAACAACGAAGGGACTTGTCGGGCCTGAAGCTACGAGTTTTGATGGCACGAACACGATGACATGCGGCACTGCTCGATTCGCAGCTTTAGTGTGTGGTGGCGCTGCACGAAAATCCACTCGACACTCGCTGACAACGGTGCTGCTTTTTTTGACACGGTCAGGTAAAGACGCGACACACGAATAATTGGCGTCTGATTTTTTCGGAAAGCAGTTGGAGGTCTGGCCTCGGTTTCAGAATCGCATAGAGAACGAGAGAATGCAATGACTTTTTTCGGCGCGAGCAAATGATTGGTAATCATTGACCTAAAAGACACATTTGTCTTTATATATAAGTCAAAAATAGTTGCCAAAAATTACCAAAATGCCCATAGGGCTAAAATTAACATTTTTAGCTCAAAATTCTTAATTCCAACTCTACCCCTCTAGTGTTTAGGCTCCACCAAGCATTTTTAATTCGTAAGTAACTCAAAATAAAACTCCGGTAAATCTAATACTAACATTTAAATCGTAGGGAAGGAAAGCTCGGGCTATGATAATTCCTCTCTCATTTTTTGATCTCTCTCTCTTTGCTTTCTTCTTGACCACTCAATCTCTAGGTGAGATATTATTGAAAACAACCTTGATCTTGAAGCTCAGATACCAAATGTAAGTAGTAACCGGTTTTGAGAAGGAGCAAAGACAATTTATTTCTTTCTTTTTTGTGTGTGTTGTGTTACATCCTTTATAACTAAACACTTTTTCCTCTTATAGATGAAAGAAATAGTAAAGTTCCTTGCTATAAGTTGGCTACCACTATTTTCACTAACTTCCTAAAAACTAGTTCCATTCATTAATTACCACTACTTCCACTGACTTCCTAAAATGTAGTTCAATCTTAATGGAGAAATAAACAACACAATAAATCTAACAAAAAAAAAAAAACCTTTTCTGATACAGAAGGAGAGATCTTAGTTCGACCATGTCATCTTAATGGTACATGGTGCTAATTTCAAATCAATGCTCACTACAACCAATTTTTCTTCCAACGCACCCATTGCAGCCCCGTTTAACTGTCATCATCAAAATCACATCTTTATTATTATTATTTTGAGTTTTGAACACTTAGCAAACACACACTTAAAACTTATATTTGTTTTAATGAGTGAAACGGCAACAAGATAGCCTTGGTGGAGCCTCGACCATCGAGAGTAGATGAATTAAAATGGAAAACGAAACAAAACTTTGAGATGGTTAAGAGTTAGACTTATAAATTTTGTTTCATAGGTATTAAAAAGAATGGTAAAATTTTCCTATGTTCAAATGCCATGTGCTTAACGTCTAAGTTTGCATCGTGTCCATATCTCATGCCCAAAATGTGTTGTGTTCGAGCTTCTTACTACCCCCATGGTAAAAAATTAACCATCCAAGCAAAATCAGCCCCACTAAAATTTTCAAAAGCATCCATTTTCCCCACTAAAATTTTCAAATTACTGCATTCACTGATGTTGATTGAGCTTGTAATATTGATGACCGCCGCTCTGTTGCTGCCCACTGTTTATTTCTCGGCTCTTCTTTAGTATCGTGGTCTTCCAAGAAACAACACGTTGTGGCTTGATCCAGTGCTGAGAGTGAATATCGTTCTCTTGCACAAACTACTGCTGAAATTACATGGATTCACTCACTTCTGTCTAAAATTGGCCGGCCTCCAACCTCTGTTCCGACAGTCTGGTGTGACAATCAGAGTCCCTTGCTCTTGCTGCCAATCCCGTGTTTCATGCTCGGAGCAAGCACGTTGAGCTTGATGTCCAATTTGTTAGGGAAAAAGTTGCTGCTAAAACCGTATGTGTTCAGTACATTCCGTCCTTAGATCAACTCGCAGACGGCCTCACCAAAGCTCTGTCCTTGTCTGGGTTTTTACAATTTTGATCCAATCTCGGTGTTCTTGAAAATCCCTCTCGATTGAGGGGGGATGTGAAAATATAATATCTAACGACGTCGTTTTACTTTATAAAACGAGTTCAAACATCTCGTTCCTCTTCTCTCTTTTATGTTACTTGTGTATATGTGTCCTGATTCTATTGATTGATGTGTAACCATTTCATTGCTCATCTGTGTATTTATAGTCATTTTCCTCTGTAATAATATATTGAACACATTTTCTCCCTCTGTTGTCCAATCTATCTTTTTCTGCTATCTTTTGCTTTCCAAACTTAAGATGTAGGGTTAAAACTCCTGCGCCAAATATTGTTTGATAAAAAAATCTATCTATTAATAGCACCGATAACAAAGACGCTCGTCGTTGTTCTGCTCCATCCAACTCTATGAGTAACTGCAAAAATCTATAACCAATATAGATTAAGGGTGGTTTGTGCAATTGTCCCTAAAATCAATAACCAATATTTTTTTGGAAAAAAAAACCTTTTTGGCCCTACCTTTTGAGTCTAAATTTAGTAAGGTTCATATGTTTCAAAATTGAACACTTTTACTAAATTTAGTAAGGTTCATATGTTTCAAAATTGAACACTTTTACTGGCAATAATGTTCACTTTTGATCAGTAAGTTTGGATCTCGTTTCATTTTGGTCTTTGTTTGAAAATTTTACGATGATATTTCAATTATGCTCGCTTTTAGTTCTCGTGTATGTTTTTTAATTATTTTTTTATAAAAAAACTAAATTTATGTCAAAAAGTACAATTAACAATTTATTAATATATTGGAATTTAAAAATATTATATTCACCCTTACGTTATATATCTATCAAGTTTTTATTTCAATAACTAAAATTCAACATTATTGAAAGATCGTGAGTAAAATTATTCAATTTTGGAACATATAGCCAAATACAAATTAGAACAAACTTATAATAAAAATATATATTTTTCACTAAATACATACTGTTTTTTAGATTAAAATGATAATAGTTGTAACACAGGTAGTCCAAAATTTAGACCAGCTCTAGAATCTGGACCAGTGAGTGAGGACAAAACATCCTGAAAGGATCCACGTTGGTCTGTGAGAATAGTCATCACTATTATAAGCAGTTAACGCCCATCGTCACTCTAGAATCTAGATCTGACCTCTTTGGGCCCCGACATTCCCCTACGACCCATAACTTAAACAACCTTTAAGTAGACTATGGGCGTTACAAATGGTGTCAGAGCCCAATTCTCTTGTTATGACCCAATTTTATCAAAATCAAATCTTGCCAAAACAATTTAACTTCACGAAGGTCCAAATATCCCAAAACTAAATCTCAAGAGTAATTGCAATTTTAAACTAACAAATAAATAGTTTGCAATCCCACAAGTCTTGAGATTCTAAATAGTCACTTAAAAGAAATTACATAAAGTTCGGAATGTTACAATATTCTCTCTTAGAAAACTTTTGTCCTTGAAAGTTGTCTAGAGTCGAAACTAGCCAACTAAACTTAGAACACCCAACACCAACAAACACAATAGCCATAACAGGAGTGTCACCCACCAAACTGAACTCAACTTCCAAAGTTTTAAATTGCGCTCACTAGCAACAACGATATAACCAAATACAAGTTTCTATATGCAAGGAAGTAAAACCATCCTACATCACAAGAACCATTTGCTCAAAATCCTTAACGATCCAGGTCTTTCAAATACAAAAATTCGTACAAGCTACTTTCCTTATCAAGGTAAAACAGAAATACTTTCAACACTTCCAATAAACCACAAGACTTCTAGTCTCGATCTTTAAAAATCATCTCACACAATCTGAACTCACCTTGAACATCTGATCCACTATGAACAATCTCAAGACAAGCGAGCGCGACGAAAAAACAAACAATCATTTAAGAACATCACTTAACCAAGACGACCCATAACTTAAGCAATAAGAGAGCTTAAACTGACATTTCAATATAACAAGTTAAAAGTAACATAAGATCCTCTATATTATAACTGAGATCCAACAAAACTCAGGCTCCAATCATCTGGCAAAACACTAACAATTGTTCACCCTGGTCAGGCCCTACCTCGCTAGCTTAAAGCGAGTTAAGAATCGTAAATTGCACTAACAAGAGGTAACCAAAATTCCAAAATCTCGACAGATACTCGAAGTAATCGGGTATCCACCAAACTATCTCAAGTCGTACCCCTTGAGTACCACAACCAAGAAATAAACTGAGCAACAAATCAAAACAGAAGTGAACTACAATTCATTTCAACTAGCCTCAACTCCAACCTAAGAAAACCTCAACCACTGCAAGAATGATGCTTCATCATCCTCCACAAACTTACCATTTAGGCACAATCCAAAACAACGAAACAACAGTAAAATTCCAAACTATTCAAAAAGTCAAAATGACAACATCCTAAGGTCTCTCCTCGATCCTACCAACAAGCTAACACCTAGCTGAACATCAAGTCCATCTTACCTGAGCGCAACCTCTCTTGGCTTAGTAATCAAGGCAACAAAATCTTACTCTGAACTAGAGCTTGAAAAGAACAAGCAACTACAAAACAACCATGCTTGAAATGTTAGCACAAAGAAACGCCACTTGAATGATGGCTGCTAAGGTAACAACAAATAACGACCTGCGTGAAGCACAACTTGTCCTTATAAGTAAACTACTATTTCTAGCCACCAGCTCAATACATCAACTCAAAGCATCTAATGGGAATCCAACTCCATACCTCAAACCTCCAACTACGTCTTCATCAAATACGAGCTCTTACCAACTCTATTCACCCTAACCCCTTAGAATAAAAACTCAAGAGGCTTCTCTGTCTCGAACAATACTAAAAACCATTTGGAAACTCATGCCTCACAACAAAATGGTGACTCTATTGGCATCGGCCACTTGGCCTCACAACCAACATTACAAACTTGGGGCAAGTGTACAATAGGTGGTAAATCTCCCAAAACTCGGCTATAACTTTCCAAGGAAAACCTCAACTGGTCCAGATCGTGACCACTCTAACAACACAACTCAATGATACCATTCCACGGTACACAATAAACAACTACTTTCTCCACAGCTGCTACCATCAACGGGACTAAGAATCCATCCTGGAACACCAAAACTCTAGAAACCTCTTAAGGCACAACTACCAAAACTCTTACACAAAGTTGGAAGCATCACAACGAACTTTTCACCGAAAATGATTATCCAAGCTACTAACCACACTTTTAAAACAAAGAACTTTAACCATCAAGCCTCATTGCTGTTGTGGAAACATGCTACACAAACTTCCAACTCCACCACATGGTCTATGGCCTTCACTAGCCAGTCTGGTACTTTCAACAATCTCAACTCTAACCTCTTAACTTAATTCCTAAAGAGAAACTTCAAGTCTTACTAAAAAAGTTCATAACAGACACAACTTCCAACCAAGAAAAATCTACCAATGGATATTGCATTCTTACTTAAGAATGAACTTAGGCATCAACCAATCATTTTTCAAAACAATAACTTTTAGAAGCAACAACTTACTTGAACCAAGTAATTTCTTGAACTAACAATCACAGACTTACTACAGAATTCCACTAAGCTTCGTACGGATTGATACCAAATTTGGCGAGCTTACATCTTAGCTTCGTACAGATTTAACACTAGAGCCGCTCGTCAAAACTCTATTTTGAGCCTTGACACCATCGGGATGCTCGAGGCCCCATCGTGCCCCCACTAAGCCTTGACACTAACACCTTGACACCATCGTGGCTTTGCTTCCTGATGCATCTAGCTAACACTATTGAACACTCTTCTTGGTGTGATGGATGATGTACCGTCCTCCTTGGTCACATCATGGCTTGTCAGGATGTGGGTCGTCAGAGCATATTCTATAACTTTGACAACCAGCTCGCATATGACTGTGGGATCCATGACTTATATCATAAGCAAGTCTACAATATCTGACTCTATGCTTTGATACCAGCTGTAAGGGCCCTAGTTTTCAAAAGATAAAACCAGAGGTCTTACTTAACACCAATGCATGTAAATCAGTTATAAAACCTTAAGAGAAATCAATGTTCATTTATTGAAAACAATGACTTAGTGGGATCCGAAAATATTTAAATACTCAGTAAACAATAATTTTCAAAACTCAAAATTTAAATAATGCTAGGACTTTTCCTAGTTTCTAGTGCAATGATCCTCATAGTCAACGTCACAGCCTGGTCAACATCCTGATCCAAGTACTTGGGGGAATTCACAATGGAAAGGATGAGCCGTAACACTCAGTAAGGTGCACAAACTTGGGGTACAACAAAACAATAATCAACAATTTATGTCAATGACCAGAGAAGCCTATCAGCTCAAGCTGTAAATCCAAAATACTCTTCACAGAGTCCTTTAACTCTGGGCAATCTTGGTTGCCAATGTTACTGTGAGAGCATCTTGGCGAGCCGAAACAATCTAGTTGTCGCCAGACCTCGAGCACTCGCGCAAAGTGGTAGTACAAACAACCTTCACAGTGGGATATCACTCACACTGTCACTCATAAACGCGATACCTAGGAAAAGTCAAGCGAACTCTGGGTAGGTATGGCTAACTGCGTGGCCACTCGATCCCTGACACTACCGCGATAAGGAATATCGTTCCCTTGCCCGACACTTGATAGACCCTTACCCGAGTCTAACAACTAAGACATGTTTGACCTAACCGTAGCTCGTTCTCTCAAAAGTAATCTTGTCCCCTTTGGGACATTTCAAAACTCGAGTTCCCTTTAGAACATTAAAACAACTAGTGTTCATTGTGACATCTATAAATCAATGAATCAATATGGCTGGTTCCTTTTGAAACATCCCGACCTTGACAAATCAACAAGGTGTGGCTAGTTCTCTTTGGAACATATTGGCTCAACATAGCTCATGCTATGTTGGTAATCTTGGTAACCAATATTAGTGTGAGAGCATCTCTACAAGTCGAAGCAATGTAGTTGTCGCTAGACCTCGAGCACTCGCGCAAAGTGGTAGTACAAACACGCTTCACAGTGGGATATCGCCCACACCCTCACTGCTAAACATGACACCTGGAAAACATCAAGCGAACTCTAGGTAGGTATGGCTAACTTGGTGGCCACCCAATCCCTAACACTACTGCGATAAGGAATATCGTTCGTTGCCCGGCACTTGACAGTCTCCATATCCGAGTCTAACTACTAAGATACGTCTGACTTAACCGTAGCTCGTGCTCTCCAAAGTAATCTCGTCCCTTTTGGGACATCTCAAAACTCGAGTTACCTTTAGAACATTAAAACAACTTGTCCCCATTGGGAAATCTATAAATCAATGAATCAATATGCCTAGTTCCCTATGGAACATCCCGACCTTGATAAATCAACGAGGTGTGGCTAATTCCTTTTGGAACATCCTTGCCCAACATATATCACAAAACATAAAGCAATTTTTGGCTAGTTCACTTAAGAACATCCCAGCCTAAAAAGCATCAATAACATACCTCATAACAACATGACAACACAACAATCATACACAAGGTCAAACAAGCTCAATTAACATACATGTTATTAAACCACACACTACGTGAAAGGGGTAACAGTTCCTTAACTCGAACAAGAACTCAAAACGGATTTAAAGTTTGTTCAACTTTTAATGAATAGATCTTTAACCAAACTTTTAAGCCGAAGATGCAATAACCCGATCAAAGAGAGATCCAACTTTAAGGAGTCAAAATGCACCACCTAAGGCATAAATTCCTTCACTAAACATATATTAGTAAAGTTATTATATACTTTTCCATAACGTTAGAAAATCACTTCATTATGAGCTCAAGCAATCAAAAGTACTCCACCTATTGCAAAATTCAAGAAAGGCCAAAATTAATGCTAACGACTTTTGACTAACTAAAAGAAAATCTTAAACTGTAAAAACCCGACCCGAAACCAAGTCAATCTCGAAGCCTTAACCTCTTATGCATGTATAAACTGTTATAAACTCATAGAGAAATGTAAATAAATACTTTGCCTTTACTGAAATAACTTAAAACCATAAAATGGAATTCAAGGGTACTTAGAAAATAATAAAATATCAGTAAAACCTATAATAACATGTCTCAAATAAAGGTTCATGCTTTTAAATAAGAAATCAATACCAAACTTTAAACAAAAACTCATAAATCCTAATTTAGCTTGCCCATGGTCACACCAGCTTGAGCTTAGCCAGCTCGGTTCAACCCATGAGTACCTGGAGGTAATCCAAAATGGAAAGAATGAGTTCGTGGAAACTCAGTAAGGGTCCCAGCAAGGGATCTACAAGAACATAAATATAATAAGAGAAACACGAAGTAACATGATTACACAAGCACCTCAATCTCTATCTTTAACTTTAACTGTGTCTTCAACATGAAACTCATATTTTCATCTTTAATCTTGGTAACCTATACTATTGTGAGAGCACCTCGACGAGCTGAAACAATCTAGTTATCACCAAACTTTGAACACTCGCTCGAAGAGGTAGATCAAAGACCCTCCACAGTGGGATATCTTCCAACTCACACTCCTAGCACAACATTTAGGAAAAGTCAAGTGAACTCTAGGTAGGTTTAGCTAATCGGGTGGCCCTCCGATACCTAACACTACCGCGAAGTAGGAATATCTTCCTTAACACCCGACATCTAAACTAACATCCTCTCTGAGTCTAACGATCAAGATATGTCTGACCTAACTGTAGCTCGTGCTCTATAACTCTTGTGCCCTTTGGGACCTTAAACTCAAGTATCTCTCAACGGTTCCCTTCGAAACACCTAACTTGGTTACTAAACATCAGTTCCCTTTGGAATGTCTACAACATGAATAACAATCTCAGCCCCCTTTGGTGCATATCGCACTTATCTCGAACCTAAACATGCTGATTCAATCTTGGTTAAGCATATAAAGTAATATAGAACGTAACAAACTCGAGAGTCATTAATTTGATGCAAACAAGTCATTCAAAGCTTATCTAATTATAAACATGTTCGAGATTACCCACAACGATCATATACTAGGGAAAACAATCCATGCCTTGGACGAAAAATGCTAGAAACAACCTTTGGAACTCGAATTTAGGGTCCCCTAAAGAATCTTCACCTGAAAGTGCTCACACAAGACAAATGAGTGAGAATTAGCCCTTAAAATCTAAAAAAATGGACTAGGGACGCGAGATTTTTCTTATAGGTGAAATCAGAAATTTTTCAATCACTAGGGATGACGGCGGCGCGTGAGAGAAGAAAGGGGTGCGTTAGATTTGGTCGTCGACGCGTGAAACTCGGCTCAGAAATAGGTTTGAGCGAGTCACGTCAGGCTCGGGACTAGAGGAAGGGCAGGATCGGGAGGTGATATAGGTTCAGAATCAACGACCCAATCCAAAACTCTGATCATCGTAGACAGCCCAACGAAGGCGAGACACGTATTCGCAACAAACTGGCAGACGTAAAGGACGCTTCTGATTGGCTAGCACGGGGGCGGGCGTTGACTTGTCGAGGAGACGTTGATTGTTGATTGGCTCCCGCTCTTTGCTGTGGGCACAAACTGCAGATCGACGCATGGCTTCTCGAGACTGGCTGCCGACTGACAACGGCGGCTGCAATAAATTTGGTGCAGAAAACAAGACTGGCGGCACTGACTTCTTTGAATTCTAGGTCTCGAAAAGCTTGCTTGCATGAAATTATGTGGGAAAAGCTACGACGATGATTGCTAATGATTAGGGTTATGATTGCTTCTAATCATTGGGTATTTATAGCCCAATTGTTGATCCTAATTTATCATTTTCCTATTTTGTCTTTTTGTGGCAAAAAATTACAAAAATGCCCCTACTGTTCAAAATTCCAATTTTACCCCTAATTTCTCGAATTTACCTTTTTGCACCTGCTTCCTTAAGTCCAACTAACCCTTTTTTAAGGGAAATTTCGTACAATTAAGTCTTTGAATTTCCAGATCGATAAAATATTACTATTTTTAATAAAACCAAAATCTCCGGTTATTACATAAACTTATTCAAGTCTTTTATGAATTAAAATTGAGTAATCTCTTAATAGTTTTCTGCCATTACTTCATGGATCATGGGGTCTTCAAAATAACACTAAACTTGTATTCCTAAAATTTAAAGGTTGAATCCGATAAAATGCATGCAATTCCGCATCCACTCAAAACTTAAATCCTGTTTTTAATTAGAAAATTAATCAAAGCAGCTTCAAGCTTTACACTTGATTTCTTGCTACTGAACCATAAAACAGAGTCCTAAAAAAAGTATGAGGATTAAAACCTTCATTCCACAATTATTTGGTAAAATAGTGCAATCATGACGTGTGCCAAAAAGTCCCCAAATCGATGAGCCGACCCGGGAGATTTTGCTGGAAAATGGCTTCAATCATGCTTAATAACGTGGATTCAATACCAAAACATAGTGGGTAACCTTTGCATTCAAGTGCATGAAAGAAAACTTATTGTTGTAGGCTAAAATATTCCGAAATACTCGGGCAAGGCTGGGATCTCACCTGGGGTCGGCCAAATGGAGGCCACAACACCCAGAAGGTCGGCCAAGTCCATGCCGACCACCCGGGAGTCGACCAAGTCCATGTCGATCCCCTGGGGGTCGGCCAAATGGAGGCCACAACCGCTAGGGGGTCGGCCTAATGAGGAAAGGGCTTACCGCGGCTGAGTCTGCGAAGTACCAATTGACTAGAGTGCATTAGTGTGGCATTAGACACTTGGATTATAATGCAACCCCATTGTGGAGTACAATACATTGGTGGTCAAGTCGACACTAACGCAGCTGAGAGCATGCATCGATACAATAGGAGCGTCATGGGCTATTTGGAAGATCACAACTAAGTCAAGAGTGTTCCAAACTGCATTTCTCAATGCAGAAGCACACTGTAGGTTAAACTTCGTGAAAACGAGTTTAATGCCAAGTACTCATGATACATATTTCACCAGGACAAGGGCCCTGCTACTCTATGCTCTCCATGCAAGACTCGGTATTGATGTGGGCCGCATTCTAGAAGAAAGGTCAAGCGCTGCATCAATAAGAAGCAAGGCCCGATTTTCTCCTTCCATTCGACTACACTTCTTTTCTTAAGCCGAGGAGTGAAGCTAACATTGACTGAAGCAACGTTAACACTTCAACAACCATATAAAATAGCTGAATCAAGAACAAGGGTTGTCGTGGATCAAAAGAACATTAGTGTTGTGGCCAACATTAGTGAAGTCCTAAGGTAGTTGGTTGAAATGAAGAGCCAACAAAAGCATTTCTTCATCCAATCCCGAGTCTATTAAGAATACACATAAAGAAAGAACACATTGGTGAGGAAGTTTTTCGAGGCCAATGTGCAGTGCATTCAGTTCCTCGCATTTTAGAGTGAAGTTACAGAACCTTGGGCCCCACCTTCGTCTATTCAAGAGGATGAAGAACCCTCTAGTCGCAGCCCTTCATTTTGAATTTTTTCTTGCTTTGATAATTTTTGTCTATTCATTACTTGTACATATATTACTAACATCTTTTTGCTAGTAATAAATATAATATTTGTTTTCAGCTTCATTTGTCTTTTATGTAATAGTCTTTGCTAACCATATTCTTACTGTCCCATGCATTAGCATTGCATCCTCACATGGTATATTTCATTTCTTTTGCAATTCTATTTTTTTTCTCTGCAAATAAGGTTGATGATTAAGATCTTAGTAGTCCATTTACACGAATTCAGATTCAATGACTAGTTGATACTTATTAGACTTAACTGATGAGTGCATTATTTACTTGTTCATAAAAAGTTTATTACCTTAATCTAAACATTTAGTTCTATTATAAACATTTACGAGCAAACCAAAAATATTTAGTCTAGATGAAACTTTCGGTCTTAGGAATGTTTTAGATTCTCCAAAAGCTTCGATTAACTTAGTCCACATTAGAATAGTACACTGAGAACGCACCCAACATTGATACCGAAGCTTAAAGCATCATTTTTTCATACTTAGAAACAATCAAGTTTGAGGGAAGTTAACTCACCTTCATTTAGGACAATGGAGAGTTTGAGTTTGGGGGTGAAGAATCTCCAATTGAGCAAAATTTGAAGAAATTGATGCTATGAAAACAGAAACTAAAGTAGTACAATGTGGAGGGCATTTTGAAAAAATAATCACAAAGCTAGTATCCGTGATTTCTCAAAGTATTCCTCTACTTCAAAAGTTCTTCAAGTCTAAGATTGTTCGACTAGCTTAGATGGCTTATTTAGCCAAGTGTGCCATTCTGAGAACTAAGAAAAGGCTTAGATTTGTTTCTTTTGCTTAGGTGCGAGGCTTTAACAAAAGTGTGCCATTCGAAGAACTACGGAAAGTGAGCAGGTATGTATGAATGCTAGTCTGGAAGGGATGTGAATAAAAACATAAAACTCTTAAAAGGTATTTGAGTTACCAAAAGTGAGAAAAAAGAAAAAAAAAGCACTAAGCATTTACTTTGGTCAAGCTTTTTGGATTTGAGTGTGAGAAAAGATGGTTATAACCCAGAAGTACTCAACTAGTAGAAGCACTTGGAATATTATTCTATGTAGGAATAAGTAAATGGAAGGAATAAATGAAAGTCGTAAAATTTTCAATTTCTAAAGAATAGAGGCCAAGGATGAATTGACTATAGATCCTAATGCTGAGAGCATTGTAATTACAGTATATGTTTAAGCCTTTCAATGAGCAATAACAATTCATTTCTACAAGTAGAGTAGATTGCTCGGGACTAACAATATTTAAGTTTGGAGGTGTGCTAACTCTCAAAATAGAGAGTTATCCAGCTTACTTTTACCTCTTGTTCATGCAATTAAAGGGATAATCTTAGGAGAAAAGCCTAAGAATAGGAAGTAATTAAGCTAAAAATACTACTTTGTCATTTTAGGTATGGTAATATGAAAAATATGGAAATTTCACTTTTATCATGATTAAATTGAATATTTTATCATTTTATTGAAAAAAAAAACTTACTAAAGTTATGAGCATCCATATTAGTATAAGATATAAGTTGCCGAGGGCATTGACTAAGTCAGGACAATCCCAATGTTGGGCGCATTTCTGGCCATATCCTATATACTGGCCTTATTCCCGTTGTTGGTCGCATTCCTAAGAACAGTGCAGAATTCTTGAAGTGACAAATCGTAGTGCATTCCAAATGCTCGCCGCATTCTACCTGTATGTGAATTAAAGTTGAGAAAGAAAAACTGGTTATTTCAGTGAATCAAGGATGGATTGCAGGACCAGGATTTGTTGCTGCTTGCACAAGAAAGAGTAATTTGGCAACAAGTCAAAGACCACTAAAAGGAGCACATAAATCCCAAGAAGTGGTGGATTGGTGAGAAAGACAAGAAATTCCAAGCCATATATAAGGAGTCACCATCATCAATGAACAACTGTCGAACTTTGAGTTAGTGTATAAATCAATGTTTGTTTGATTTCTAGTAAAAAAAGGTTAGAGAGTGGATTGCCCACTGCTGGGGTCATTAGCATTGCACGAGACATTGTAACCAACTTAATTGGCAAGAAGTTAAAGTGCAAGGTAGCTACCCTAGCGTCCTCAACATTCATATAGGTGGCACATATGCAAGGGATAATTCCTCTTAATATCCTTTTCTGACTTATCTTTCAGACCACATGTGTAAAAAATTTTATTTTAATGCAATTTATTTTATTTAGTGCTTTACATTTACCTTTATTGTTTTATTTTTTATGTAAATGATGTTGTAGTCTTGTGTGGAGGTTATCTTCTTTTTAATAAGAGTTGAATCAATGCATGTAGCGCCATTAACGCTACACGCATTCTCGTTGAGTATTTGCAAGTTATGTTTTGAGTAAGGTATTGAATAGGTTAGTGATGACAAGGTAGAGTTTTTATTTACAAAGTAAGTATGTTAACTAACAAGGTTGACCGACCATCCAATTATCGCTTACACTTTACTTCGCTATAAGGATCGAATGAGGTAAATTGGAAGGTTCTCATTGTTGTTATTAGGTTCACTATTCAACTTGATTAATAGGTTTAACGAGAGTCCCCCATAGCCAGCCCACTAATGAATACAAATTACATCCTTAATGCAGATAAAATTAGGAGAGAATGTACATTCGAAAGAAAGTATTGATGTGCTGTATAAACCTTAATCTCTACCATGCCGCTTGTCTTAGCTAATTAATCTCTTTACTTTTATGATTCATGTACGCACTTTTACTTAGCATTCATTTCATTTATTAATGCATGTTAAACAGTAAGTATTGGGCTTAATGTTGTTTGACTAAAGCAATGCTTACCGCATTGAGCATGTATTCCACATTTACATTTTAATTCAATACCACAACCCACTTTATTATTGAATGTTTCCATTCTCGAACCAGAATATGAAATTACTTCAAAGAACTGGTCCTTGAGAAGAAGACTTGGGTATTTATTACTTGATACAATTAACATCGTACAGTTGCATTTTCATAGGAATGTTGTTTAGTATTGTGTAGGATAATTGTAATGCCTTCCACATTCTAATTTATACTTGCATTATGCTCCGCTCCTTATCAATTCATTAGTCGGCTGGTTATGGGGGTGCCTTCCCTAAACCTAGAGATTAGCCTGAATAGTGACCTAATCACAATAGTAAGGATCATCACTTTACCTCATTCACTAAAAGTAAAGTGAACATCAAACAAAAAGTGGATGGTCGGTCGACCATGGTTAGTTAACTTACTTTGTAAACCATAACCTTTTCATTGTCTTTACTAGTAAATTTTTTTATCCCATTATTAAATTAAACCTGCAACTGCTTAATAGGAAGAATGCTTTCATCATCAAGAATGCGAATGATATCGATTAGAACAGTACAACCCGACACTTCACACAGTGAATGCATACAACATTATATTTAACACTAAGCAATTAGAATGTAAGGGACATCGATCAAAATAGTACAACCAGAACCTCTACATAGTGAATGCATACTACTAAGCATAAAGTAAAAAACATAAAAATAAATAACAACAATAAACAGAACATAACTTGGATTAAAAATAAATGTTCATATCAATAAATAAGTTATAATAATGAATAAAAAAAAGGTTTTTGTCAGAATTTAAAGCCAGAAAAGGAATAGAAGAAGAAGTCCCTTGCTCATGTGTCACTCACAAACAATGCTGAAGACTACAACTACCTTACAATTACTTGTCATGATAATTGGATACGATGTCCTCCACATTCAAAATACCCTAAGTTGTGAGAATAACTCAATCTTTTTGATTTATTAGAATTCAATAAAATAGTTGACTTTAACAATTATTTCAAAATTTGACATTTGATTTGTTAGTTGAAGGTCCCTTTTATATGACAAAGAAATCTTTTCTTTTTCTCCCTACTACATCACTTCCATGATTGCTGGATGCTAAATTTGGATGTTGTTGACTTGTTACAACATTATCCTTGCTTGTGCAAACAACAACGAATCCTGGCCATTCATCACCCTTGGAATGAGTCCAACTTTATTTATCTATTTTATGTATATTTAATTCTGATCTAGGTTGAATGTGGTCAGCATTGGAAATGTACTACCTTTGTCAATAATTTTAGCATCTGAGCTTCTGCACTTCTGCACCTATATGGGAATGCGGCCAACATTGACAATATTATGGCTAGACCGATGTCTTCAACTCTTTTTTTTTGTGCTAATCATGAATGGTTACAATATTGATGAGTTTTTAGCAATAAAATGCTAGAAACATTAAAAAGCATGCCTTAAAAATGCAATTTCAATATTTTTAATATTTAACATGCCTAAATTGACAAAGTAATGTATTTAACATATTTTCCATATAAAATCATGCAATTCTTATGATATTAACTTCTAAAGTACATGAAATCTTAAAAAAAGTAAGCAAAATAACTCTCCAAATGGAGTGTTATAAGCAACGAATGTGTTATCATAGTTGCTATAATACAAATGTTTTTGTTTCCTTGTTCTTTGAATGGTGAAATTGCTCGGGAGGAATAATCATTCAAGTTTAGGGGTTGATAACTCTTCATAAGTGCGTTATTTTGACCAATATCTTAAAAAAAATTTAAGCATTTTTGTATAGAACTTCAATTATTTAGGCTTTGAATTACATTAAAAAAGAAAGATGTGTATAAATGCGAAGCTATTGAGTTAAGGTTCAAACAACTAAGGTGATTGCTTTATGCGCTAATATATTTTTACGGTATAGGTTTTTTGAAAGCGACATATGTTTTGACTTTAGCATGGATGCGAAGAATTCTCTTACATTCATTTCACCTTTTTCTTTCCAAGCTATTCTATCATCCACAATCTTCTATGCCGAATCTTTTTCACTATTCTTTTCAACTTCATACTCTAAACTTAATTGCTCACATTCTCGAATGATCTCAATGGCTTTAACTTGTTCTTTGTCCTTAGATTTTGAAATTGAAGGTTCTGTATCAGAGGGTAACTTTCCCTAGGGTCTTTGCTTCATCTCATTAGCTATTTGGCCCATCTGAATTTCCAAATTTTTCACAGCTATCTGTTGCCTTTGTATCATTGCTTAATTCTTAGCTATATACTTCATTAAAAGGTTCTCTACCATACTCCTATTATTGTGCTGGGTGCATCGGGTTTTTGATATGGAACATTTTGACTCCCCTAGTAGCCTTTGTTATAATGGATGTTCTGATTGCTAAACCCTTATTAATCTCCATATGGTTTATGATAAAAACTTTGATTTCGATTTGTTCCTTGATTCCACAATGTGAAAACTTTCCTTAATGATTGTAGTTGTTTGAAAATTGGTTCAGTCTCCGGTCAATAAACATAGTGGAAGCTGGATTTTGAGAACATACATCAGAGTGATGAGTATCTTCATAAAAAGTACACGTTCCTCGATATAGATGAGAAATGAGACTAACTGGTTGTGATGTTTCAGGTTGAGTTGCAACTACAAATGCTATGCTATTGCCAGGAAGGATTTTCAATGTATCTGCCATAGAAGCAATATGCACATTCAAAGCTGTCAATCCCTCAACTTCCACCTTTTAACCAATTTTATTCCTATTTACTCTTGCATTTTTTCATTTGTAATTATTTTGAGCAATCCTTTCTAGAATCTCATAAACTTCATTGCAAGTTTTTGAAAATAGAGCACCATTTGCTAACGTATCCAACACTAGTTTTGAATTACGATCCAGCCCCTAGTAGAAATTCTCCAGCTGAACACAAAAAGGTATTCTGTGATCTGGACAAGTTCTAAGTAGCCCTTGAATCTTTCAAATGCTTCAGTGATAGGTTTGTCATCTATTTGCTCAAAATTCATGATTTCATTTTTAATCTTCACATTCCTAGTAACAAGAAATACTAAGGTAAAATTTGGATGGTAATTTTGTCCATGAGTTTACATCTTTAGCTTGCAAAGTGTCTAACCATACCTTAACATTATCTCTTTAAGAATATGAAAATAAGCTCAATCTGGGATTATCTTTTGACACATTAGGAATCCTAAATGAGTCACAAATATTCATAAAGATAAGTAGATGTTGGTTAGGGTCATCTACTGATGTTCATATAGATTGTAACATCTGAAACATGACAGGCTTAAGCTCAAAAGATCTTGCATTTATTTGAGGTCTAATAGTTTGATGCTACAATTCATTTAAGTTTGATAAAGCATAAGTCCTTATGGCTCTTTCCCTATCATTTGCTACAATAATTGGCTTTTCTACTTCAGGCAGGATTTGGATTACCTTGGTTTACTACCGGCATTCTTCTATTTTCTCTTTTCAACCTTCAAACTAAGCGCTCTGGCTCTTCATCAAAAATCAATTCCTGTTAGTATTCAGCCTCGTTCAAACAAAGATTAATAGAGTATATTCAAAAGAAATGATTTTCAATTAGCTTTTAGTGTAAATTAAATCTCTAAACACAAATTTTAAAAGTTAAATTGTACAAATCCCCGACAATAGTGTCAAAAACTTGTTACGACCTGATCTACCTTAAATGCCTTTGCTTAAGCAATATATTTTGTCAGAATACAACTACTCGAGGTCGAATTTTAATGTGCAAGTATACACTATTGTATTGTAGTCAAGCTTTAATTCTTATAAAAGGTCATTCACACACAAGAATTTGAATAATACTTTTCGAACTTGTGTTGAATATGTTAGGCAAATTTGTTTCTCAATAATGAATAGTCAATGCGTAAGCAATTTACAACAGAACAATAAACAAATATGGACTTCTAAAAAATGATAAGATCAACAAGGTTAGGATTAATGATAACAAATTGCTACAGCATTCAACTTTTAAAGGTAAAAAGCAAACAACGACTATACTTCAATCATTACTTTCTTTCAAAATATAGAATTGAGATACGCAACTCAAGTCAACAACAGTAGTATTAAGGTCATCTATGACTCCTAATCAAATAGCAAGATAAATATTGCTAACCTAATGCATGCAATGCAGTTCTATCTTATAATCCTTCTCTCGATGTAGTTACATAATCAAATAAAAAATGACTTGTTAGGTGAAATGTAATTGATATGCTACAACAGCTCATGATAATTTGACATTTTATGATTCAATGCTATCACAATTCGAAATCACTAAAACTTAATACTATCGATTACATTTAGATCGACATCATCACAAAAAACGATTGAAATATCAAATGCAATAGAATTCATGATCAAACACTAAAATCATAATTGAAAAATAGAATCAACGATCTAAATCAATCAGAATCACAAATCGCACCTCCAAAATTGATGAAAAAAATATAAACAATAATCAAACTTCAAGTGAACTAAACATAACATATCAAAACTACATTCGATTGCGTTGAAGAAAAGTTCATATAAAAACTATCGATTACAAAAATTAAACAAAAGTAAGAAAAGAAAGAATTAGGTAGAAAAAGCTTGGATCGAAGAACACCAAAATTGGTGATTCTAGATTTGAATTATTCCTTCGTCTCTAATTGCTAACGCTAAGAAAACATTAAAAATGCTCGCTAAAGTTGAATCTTAGAGATGTAAAATGACAATGGACAAAGCCTGACATACTGAATTGCTGGCACAATTTACAATGTATACAAGATTTCATCAACGTTTGAGATTGAATCAACCAACCTTGGGATTCACGCCAATTATATGATTCTAACACGTGTCTATTAAAATTTCACCCCTTTCAACAACTCTTTTCTTCATTCAAATAATTCTCCCTTCCGACATAATGATCTTGTCTTCACTTGATAATCTTGAACATCTGTTTAACCAAAGAATTTCATAGCTTAGTTGAAGAAATCAACAAATGATTAATCACACAATCATGCACAAGACAACAAATAATTGTTGAAAAATCATAAGAAACACATGCTTTACTAATTCACAAGAATGCATACATAACAATGCTTCAACAATTAAACTCACAACATAATCTCAATTATAACACCAACTTCTCTGAAAAACTCCTAAAGAACTAGAAATTAACTCTCATATCTCAGAGTTATCAATTACATTATACTCTATGTTTTGAATTCTAGTTTATTTTTATTAATTAAGTGTTTTTTATGCTGAATGAAGATTAGTATCAATTTCGGAAGAGAAAGAGGTGATAATTTTATTTAAGATGGTTGTACAGATTTCTCTTGGGTTGATTGATAACCCACCAAAAGTGTCCTTGTACTTTCTTTGAGTAAAGAAGATTCTAAGCGAACCACAAATCTTAACAATTAGGATAACTTAAGAACTCTTAGTTGTTAATTACGAAGATGTTAGAGATATTCATTCCACTAATGCACGAATCTTGTAATTAATCTAGATAGTGGTATTTTAAGAGGAAGTCTTGGTGATAAGTTACATGTTTTATCCTTCTTACCATGCTCTACCTAGCATGATGCAAATCTCTTTTCCAAGCGAACTCCTAATCAAGTTGACTAGTTATGTTTTTATTATCTATTGTTGTTTTAGTTTAGTTTTTGTTTTATAATTCAAAAAAAATCATTGAAAGATTTGTTCAAGGGTTGACTCATCTGCTCGAATCTTACTTGCTAAACGTTTAACATATATCCATGTGGAAGAATGACTTAAATATACTAATCACTTACTGTCTATGTATACTTGTGCAATGCGATTTTAAATGCGTTAAATCTTGATATTTGTCATTCATTTAGAATTAATTTAGTTCAATTCAATCCTATTACTTATCAAGTTTTAGCATCAAGATAGTTGCCATAAAGATCTTTTACTGTTGTTTATTAGGTTGTTATAAGGCTTTATATATTTAGGAAAAAAAATAGGAATATCCATCCCACTAGAGCATGCCGACCAGATACATAATGCAGTAAAATTTAAACAGAAGCTTGATTTTTCGTGAATATACTTCGAAAGAAGGCATTGATGTATAATATGAATCATTCTTCTTATCACATAACTGTCATCATTAGTGTTACTTGCATTCTTATTTCTAATTTAAACTTAGTTGGTTAATGTATATGTTGCATTTTGTCTATTTGATTTCACAAAGATTAATGTGAGTTTAGATTGTTCATAAAACTGTTTCTAAAACTGTTTATGTATAAAGGCACTGTCTGCCGCATTGAGCATATGCCCACAATGTATATTTCAAAACTGTTTAATCGCGATTTCTATATTATTATTTATATTTCAACTCAGACATAAACTCTTTAAAATAATTAGCCTATGTGCGGATGACTTAAAATTTATTACTTGATTACAATTAACAATGACACTTGCATTTTTCACGTGCATAATGATGCTTAAGCCTTATTAGCCCATGCGAACCATATTTATATTTACAATTTCAATGTTAATCACATCGTTGTGTAGCACATCAAGTTTTTGGTGTCGTTGTCGGGGACAAATTTGTATTTTAAGATTTTATGATTCTGTTTTGAAAGGTTAAGTAAGTATGCTATTAATGTTGTAGGTGCATGAGTGAACGTTTTAGATCTCTTTTCAACTTTGATCTTGAGATCAAGAGGACTTATCTTCGCAGAAGACAAAGGGAGAGAAGGAATAAAAGAATAAGAATGGCTCAACAAGGAGGTACCAATTTACCTTATGCGCCTAACATTGATAATGTTGACCAAAATATTAATGTTAATCCTAATCTTGTAGTAGATGATTGAAACAGAGCTATTAGGGCTTATTCTGACATTATAGCTGATGTTTGAAAGCAAGACATTGTTAGGCTTGAGATTTAGTAAAGGTCTTTTGAGTTAAAACCTCTGATGTTTCAGATGTTGCAAACCACCAACATCAACACCTCAGATCTTCCTTAGGGGTTAGTGATTCTTTAAGAATACCCAAAAAAACACAAGAGAATCATAGACTTACATGATTTCCTTATTCCTTAAGGGACACAACTAAAGTTTAGGCAGATACTTTGCATCGTGGCACAATCTTTTCTTAGAACACTCTAGCTGATTTTTTTTAATTAAATATTATCCATCTATTAGAAATGTTGAAGTAAGGAATCAAATTGTGAGATTTAGGCAATTCGAGGATGAGTCGGTTAGTGAAGCTTGGGAGCGATTGAAGGAGTTATTGAGAACGTGTCTCCACTGTGGTCTACCTTATTCCATTCCAATGGAACAATTTTATAATGGGTTAGAACTAGCAACAAAGATAATGCTAGATGTATTAGTGGATGGATAGTTGTTAAGGAAAACCTATAACAAAGCTTACGACATTCTATAAACTATATCTTTGAATAATTGCCAATGGTCAAAACCTCGCATGAGTTAAGCTAAAGAGAAGCAAAAGCTAATTCTGACGCATTAACGAATTCAGGCATAAAGAAACATGCCACTACTATGAAAAGTCTCTAATTGCAAACTTTGCAATTCCAGAGTGCATCGGCAATAGGCCAAACATATGAGGAAAGTTGTGTAACTCGTAGTTGTGATCAAAATTTTGATTTTAGTCCACATAATGAGCTTCTGTTATGTACATGGAAAATGCCAACAACCATAAATAAGCTAACAATTCGTATTCAAACACCTACAATCCTGGATGGAGAATCCTCTTAAATTTTCCTATTCTCAGCCTAGGAACGCAATCAACAATCCTCAGACTCGGCCTTGAATAAATAACTCCTCAGGATTAAGGAATCAAAACCAAAGATATAATCACCATCAAAATCATCAAAACAACCAAAATTACCAAAACCCCAACCCTCAACTGCAAGTTCCTAGAACTTCACTGAAAACTATGTTCAAGGATTACATCATCAAAACTGATGCTACCATCATAGTCAACAAAGAACAATGAGAAATTTAGAGTTGTGAATAAGGCAGCTAGCATTGGATTTGCAAAATAAACCCTTTGGAAAACTTACTTTGGACAGTAAACATGTAAAATAAGAGGGAGAGAAGAAAAATCAAGCAATTGAACTAAGAAGAGGAAAGTGATTGACCGTGGAGTTGAAGGAAAAAAAAGAAGTGCTAGGATGTATGTTCACACCACCTTCTCCTTCTTAATCTCAAAGGTTGAGCATAAAGAAACAAAATGAAAAACAATTTGAAATTTTTTTAGACATTCTTAATTAAATTCACATCAATATTAGTTTGGTGGATGCATTGTGATAAATGCCTAAGTTTGCTAAGTTCTTGAAAGACGCTCTTTCTGAAAAGAGTAAATTTGAAGAATTATAGATTTTTTGGTTTTTTTAAAGAATATAGTGCCATAGTAAAAAGTAAAATTCGAGAACGGAAGGAGACACTGAAGCTTTTACCATTCCAGTATCTATTGGGGGTAAATCACTAGGATGAGCTTTATGTGACCTTGGTGCCAGCCTTAACCTAATGCAATTGTCCATCTAGATGACATTTGGCATTGGTGAAGGTAGACCAACCATTGTTACACTCTAACTCGTGGATCGATCAGTTAAATATCTTGATGGCAAAATAAAGATATTCTTGTTCAAGTAGATAATTTTATATTCCCTAAAGATTTCATTGTATTGGATTATGAGGCAGACAAGGATGTCCCCGCATTTTTGAAAAAATGAAGGACAACAATGGATGTTCCTGAAGGAAATATCACCATGAGAATGAACGATCAGTGGGTCCAAGTTAACAATTTTTATTCATTGAATGCCCTATTAAGTATGAGAACTGTTCAATGATTAGTTCGGAAGAAGAAACAGTTATAGAAGCAGTCGAAGAATAATGACTGAATGCTCTTCACATTGGACGGATGTTGAAACATTATGTTTCACATGTGAAGAAGAGAAAGCAAAAGAATGCAAAATGCTTTCTAGCTTTAGTCGTTTGGTTGCATTAATTTTAGGGGAGAGAAAAAGTCATCTATTGAAACCATCTATATTAGAACCACTTACTCTAGAATTGAAACCATTCCTGAGCATCTGAAGTATGCTTATTTAAAAGAAGGAGAAACTCTCCAGTCATCATTTCATCATCTTTAGAGCCACAAAATGAGAAGTTGTTGCTAGACCTTTTACGTCAGCATAAGAAAGCTATTTGTTGAACTCTTACAGATATTGAAGACATTACCCCATCTTTTTGCATGCATAAATAAATTTGGAAGAGGGAGTAGGTAAATCAATTGAGCAATAATGAAGACTCAACCATGCTACAAAGAAGGTAGTAAAGAAGAAAATCAGTAAATGGGTTAATGCAGATGTCATCTATCTAATTGTGGACATCATTTGGGTAAGCCCTGTCTAATGTGTACGAAAAAAGGCCGATATGAAAATAGTTTACAACGATAAGAATGAGCTAATCCTTACTTGAACAATCACTGGATAATGTGTTTGTATGAATTACAGAGCTGAATAAGGCCACTAAGAGAGACCTCTTTCCTTTGTCTTATCTAGACTAAATGTTGAATCGTATTGCTAGTCAAGAGCACTATTGTTTTCTTGATTGGTATTCATGATATAACTAGATAATGATTAATCCTAAGGTATAGGAGATATCGACATTCACTTGTCCTTATGGAATATTTGTTTCCAGGAAAATGCCTTTCGGCTTATGATGCACCAACAACATTTCAATGCTATATGATGGAAATATTCTCTAACATAATCGAGGATATTATAAAGTATTCATGGATGATTTCACTTTCTTTGGAAACTTCTTTGAAAGTTGCTTAAAAAACCTAGGGCAAGTACTCAAAAGATGTCAAGAAATTCACCTAGTTTCAAATTGAGAAAAGTTCCATTTTATGGTGAGTGAAGGAATTATGCCAAGGTATTAAATTTCTAAACTTAGAATGAAGATTGATCGTGCAAAATTTGAATGTATTGAAAAGTTGGTGCCTCCTAGTATGGTTAAGGGAATTATAAGTTTCCTAGGACATGTCAGGTTCTATAGGCGCTTTATAAAAGATGTCTAAAAAAATCATCAAACCACTATGGGAGCTTCTAGAAATTAACAAACCCTTTCATATTCTCAAAGCAAATCTCAAGAGCAATTCTCAAAGCCTTGTGGTCACATCGATAGTAGTCTCTCGGAATTAGACAAAGCCATTTGAGCTTATCTGTTATGTGAGTGGCTATGTTGTTGAAGGAATTGTATGACATAAAAGGGAAAAAGTTAATTCAACCGATTTACTATGTGAGGAAAACCATGAACGTGGCTCAAGTGACTTACACAACTACTAAGAAGGAGATTTTAGTAGTTGTGTTTGCATTGGAAAAAATTAGATATTAATTAGTTGGATCAAAAGTTATAATGTACATAGATAATGATGTAATTAGATATTTGATGACTAAGCCAAATGCCAAGCCAAGATTAATTCGTTGGATCTAATTACTTCACGAAGTTGATTTAGAATTTTGAGATAAAAAAAGGTGTGAAAACTTAGTCGCATATCCTTTATCATTCCTAGAGCATTTAGAATGTGATGCACTCAACATCAACATTCGCGATAGCTTCGCTGATAAGCAGTTACTTACGTTAGATGTTATGCAAGTGGTGAAAAAACTCCATGGTTTGCTGACATACCTAACTATGTATGTAGTAATATCAAGCTAACTAGTTTACTAAAGCAACAGTTAAAACGTTTCTTACATGATGCTAAATTCTATATTTAGGATGAACCCTATCCTTATCAATAGTGTATCGATGGCATGATTCGAAGATGTGAAAGGGAAGATGAGATGTTAGACATTCTAACTGCTTGTCATACTTCTCCTTATGGTGGTCAATTCAAAGGTGCATGGACAACAACAATGATTTATCAATCTAGTTTGTATTGGCCTACTATTTTCAAGGAAGACGATTTTCTAGAACATGTTATGCATGTCAAAAGTAAAGAAATATTGGAAGAAGAATGACATGTCTATGAACTACATTCTCAAAGTTAAACGCTTTGATGTTTGGGGCATTGACTTCTATAAGAACATTTTAGGCGTTTTGGGACACTAAGAGCATTGATAAGTGACAAAGGATCACATTTTTTAAATAGGGTAGTGACTACTGTGTTCAATAAGTACAATGTGAAACATCGTAATGCAACACCCTACTATCCCAAAAAATTGGACAAGTAGAAAGAATTTGTCCTTAAGACTAGAGGATGCTCTCTAGGCATGTAGAACCACATTCCAAACTCCCTTAGGAATGTCCCCTTAATGGTTAATATTTGGAAAAGCTTGTCACTACCAATAGAACTAGAGCACAAAGCATATTGGGGCATTAAAAAAAAAAAAAAAATTAAATTTAGACTTAATCAAAGTTGGTACTACAAGACATTTACAACTTCTAGAGTTAGAAGATCATAGGCAATGGGCCTATGAAAATGCCAGAACGTACAAAGAGAAGACAAAGAAATGGCATGATAAACACATAATACAAAATGCATTCCAACCTAGGCAACAAGTTCATCTCTACAATTCAAGACTAAAATCTTTTCTTGAAAGCTAAGATAACAATGGTCTAGCCCTTTTCGAGTTGTAAAGGTACATAACAGTGGAGAAGTTGAGATCTAGAACATCCAGAAGGGCAACACTTTCACTATAATTGGCTAGATATTGAAACATTATTTGGGAAGAGAAATTCTGCATGGATGCACTTCTCAAAATCTGGACAAGGATTAGAGTAGTCTGGATGCAAGGGGCATTTTCAATGTAATACGCAAATGTTCATATCTTTTGTATGCCCCGTAATTAATTTATATTGTCTTTTCTATTCCGTTGCTTTTATTTCTTCCTTTTAATTCATTTCTTGGACTTTAATTTTCTAGGAAACAATTTCAACCTGACTTTGTATAACAATACATGTATGCTTTCATTAAATTGCTTGGCAGAATCCTACTATCATGCCATTTTTTTGTTTTCTCGTTATCAAGTTTACATTTTTATAGGAGAAGTTTCTAAATTCTACTAATGTAAACAACTATAACATTCTTGCTAACTAATAACTCTCTAATTAGAGAGTTATTTGGCTTACTTTTTCTATGATCTCAGGTTCTTTAGAAGTTAATATCATAAGAATGATATGATTTTAAATGAAAAAAAGGCTAAATACAGTACTTTGTCAATTCAGGCATGTGAAAAATGAATTATGTGAAAAATGCACATTTAAGGCATATTTTTTAATGTTTCTCGCATTTTATTGCTTAAAACTCATCAATGTAGTGATAATTCATGATTAGAACAAGAAAGGGAAGCTAAAGACATTAGTGTAGACAAAATGTTGTGGATGCTGGTCGCATCCACAATCCTGGCCACAATCCGCATCCACAGTTCTGATGTTGAGAGCATTGAAAAAGTGTAGTGCATTCTCATTGCATGCTACATTCTACCCGAAACAGATTAAATGCTGAGAAAACAAAAAATATCTTTTGACGTGGATCAAGACTAGATTGAACGGCTCAGATCTATTGCTGCTTGTCCAAGTAAGGACACTTTAGTAGCAAATCAAAGAACACTTAAAATAACATCCTAAAACTATGGAAGTGGTGTAGTAGAGAGGATGGATTGAAAAGCGCTGCATATTACTTAACATCCATTTATTTATTCTGCATGTTTCAATATAGTGACTATTGCTCTTGATGTTGTTTGACTAAAGCCAATACTTACCGAATTGACTGTAATACCATAAAAAAATGATTGTAGGTAACGGTTTATTATTAATAGGGTTGGTTTAAGTAAATAAATTCATTACTTAATGGGTAAGAGGGAAGAAATGGGTGCCAGTTGGGAGGGGATGTGGAAGGACAAAGGGAGGGAGAGTAGGGGAGGGAGACGAAGACGGAATAAGAGGAAAAAAAAAGAAGATAGGCACGAGGAAGGGAAAAGAGAGATGTAAGTTGGAGGAAGGTGAAGAGAGAGATTACGAGGAAGAAGAGGAGTCACAAGCTTCGTCTTATCAAGGAAATAAAAACAAGAAGCGAGGTAATTTGTGGTGTGGGTTTCTTAGGGTATAGAAGCCATAGTGTAGAAAGAAGGTTATGAGTTGGATGAAATTTAGAGTGTTGTGAAGAAACCACGTAGAAATGCTTAAACCTAAGCTAAATTTTATCTTTCCTCTAAGGTGAAGTGAATTAAAGTGTGTTTGTAAGTTTCTTTTGTATTAATGTAGATTTTGACTTGATTACGATATCTATAACAGAAAAATTGACGCTCTAACCAACTGAGCTAATAAGCCTTTTCACAATGTAAAAACTAAGTTTAATTTTGATTACATTAACTATAACATAAATAATATCATAAAAAAACAAAGAAACTGGTGGGATGTTAGAAAAATTAAATAATGACCCATACAGGTCTCAAACCTACGACCTTCGCATTATTAGCACGACACTCTAACCAACTGAGCTAATAGGCCTTTTTACAATGCAAAAAACTAACTAAGTTGAATTTCGATTATATTAACTATAACATAAATAGTTTCAACAACTAAAAGATGATGTGAAATTTCGCAAAAGAAATATGTCCTTTAGAGTCAAGTAGAAAAATTTGACCTAAATAAAAAAAGTTAAAAAATAATTCAATTATGCAAAGTCTCATCCTATGAACTTCGTGTTATTAGATGAAATTCTAACGAACTAAGTTAATAGGTATGTAATTAAAATATAGAAGATGGACAACTTTTATCAAAAAGGTGATAGGAGTGTATTACAAAAGAAGTATATCCTTTGTTGTGAAGTAGAAAGGTTTGACCCTAAATAATAAAAGTAGAAAAAAAGAATTGGACTTGTAATCTTAAACCTGCAACCTTCACATTATTTCATGAGGCTCTAGAAAACGAAGCTAATAGGACTTTCAAGAAAAAGGTTCAAAAGAAATAATTTCATAAAAAAAAAAACAAACAAATTGGTGGGATGTTGCACAATAGATGTATGTCCTTTGTAGTTAGATAGAATAATTGACCTAAATAGACATTTACATTGTTAGCATGACGCTGGAACCAATTAAGTTAATAGGCCATTGGTAAATAAACAAGTTACACGAGAAACAATTTCAACAAGAAAAATTGATAGAATGTTACACAAAAAAGGAAATTAAAGTAAAAAAGTCGATATAACGCTCTAACCAACTGAGCTAATAGGCCTTTTCACAATGCCAAAACTAACTAAGTTTAATCTCGATTACGATAACTATAACAGAAATAGTTTCAACAGCTAAAATATGATGTGAAATTTCGCAAAAGAAATATGTCCTTTAGAGTCAAGTTGAAAAATTTGACCTAAATAAAAAAAGTTAAAAAATAATTCAATTATGCAAAGTCTCATCCTATAAACTTCGTGTTATTAGCACGAAATTCTAATGAACTAAGTTAATAGGTATGTAATTAAAAGATACAAGATGAACAACTTTTATAAAAAAGGTGATAGGAGTGTATGACAAAAGAAGTATCTCCTTTGTTTGAAGTAGAAAGGTTTGACCCTAAATAATAAAGGTAGAAAAAAAAAATTGGACTTGCAGTCTTAAACCTGCAACTTTCAGACTATTTGCATGAGGCTCTAGAAAACAAAGCTAATAGGACTTTCAAGAAAAAGGTTCAAAAGAAATAATTTCAAAAAAAAAAAAATAAATAAAAAATAAAGTAAAAAAGTCGATATATATTAGTCAAATTAAAAAAGAACCAACTAAGCTAATAGGCCTTTTCTAAAAAAAAAACTTGTTTTGGATTTATTTATATGTTTCACAAAAGAAACCGTTCCTTTTTAGTTAAGGAGAAGAGTTGACCTATGTACCATATAGCAAAATTCAAACAAAAAATTGTCTTATGAGATCTAGAGCTTCAACATTTGCAATTTCAACAACAAAAAGATAATGTGATGTTTTACGAAATAAGTATGTCCTTTAATGTAAAGTAGAAAGATTTGACCTAAATAAAAAAGGTTAACAACAATTGGATTATGCTCATCCTATAACCTTCGTTTCATCATGAAGAAGGTCTAACAAACTAAGTTAATAAGTATTTAATTAATTTTTCGTTAGTGTTATGCTAATAATATGAATATTGGAGGTTCGAAATTTGCACGGGCCATAACTTTTTTAATTAGTCTTAACTACATCAACCTACCGCCCATATTTCTTTTGTGAGACAACACACCCATCAATTTTTCTTGTTAAAATTGTTTCTCGTGTACTTTTTTTCACGAATGGACAATTAACTCAGTTGGCTAGAGAGTCGTGCTAACAAAGTGAATGTCTATTTTGGTCAATCTTTCAATTTCACTACAAAAGACATACTTTGTATTATGAAATATGTCACCACTTTGTTTTTTGTTAAAACTATTTCTTTTAAACTTTTTTCTTGAAAGGCCTACTGGCTCCATGGTTAGAACATCGGTTCGAGACAGCATATTCAATTCTTTGTTCCAACTTTTCTTATTTATGGTCAAACTTATTTATATCATTCAAAGGAGACATTTCTTTGTAAAGCACTCCCATCACCTTTTTCTTTTGTTTAAAATTACTTCTCTTACAGGCTTTTTAATTAAATACGTATCAGCTTAGTTTGTTAGACCTTCTTGGTGATGACACGAAGGTTATAGGATGAGCATAATCCAATTATTGTTAACCTTTTTTTATTTAGGTCAAATCTTTCTACTTTACATTAAATTAGGAAATACTTATTTTGTGAAACATCACATCATTTTTTTTTTTTTTTTTTTTTTGTTGAAATTGTTTCTCTTATACTTATTTTAATAAAAGTCCTACCTAGTTAGTTTGGGCATTGTGAAAATAATGCAAATGTTGTAGTTCTAGATCTCATAAGACAATATTTTGTTTGAATTTTGCTTATATGGTAGATAGGTCAACTCTTCTCCTTCACTAAAAAGGAATGGTTTCTTTTGTGAAACATATAGATTATTTGAATAACACAAGTTTTTTTAATTTCAAAAAAGACATATTAGCTCAGTTGGTTAGAGCGTCGTGCTAATATTGCGAAGAAATCACATAGGCCATTATTTTTTAATTTGACTTATATATATCGACTTTTTTACTTTAATTTCCTTTTTTTTTTTGGGGTAACATTCTATCCATTTTTCTTGTTGAAATTGTTTCTCGTGTAATTTGTTTATTCACCAATGGCCTATTAACTTAATTGGTTAGAGCGCACTTAATTGGTTAGAGCGTCATGCTAACCAGATAAATGTTTATTTAGGTCAAACATTCTATTTCACTACAAAGGACATACATCTTTTGTGAAACATCCCACCAATTTGTTTTTTTTTTTTTTTTTGAAATTATTTCTTTTGAACTTTTTTCTGGAAAGTCCTATTAGCTTTGTTTTCAGGCAAATAATGTGAAGGATGCAGGTTTAAGACTGCATGTCCAATTTGTTTTTTCGACTTTTATTATTTAGGGTCAAACCTTTCTACTTCACAACAAAGAAGATACTTCTTTTGTAATACACTCCTATCACCTTTTTTGATAAAAGTTGTTCCTCTTGTATCCTTTTAATTACATACTTATTAACTTAGTTCCTTAGAATTTCGTGCTAATAACACGAAGTTTATAGGATGAGACTTGCATAATCGAATTATCTTTTAACTTTTTTATTTAGGTCAAAATTTTCTACCTGACACTAAAATACATATTTCTTTTGTGAAATTTCACCTCATCTTTTAGTTGTTGAAACTATTTATGTTATAGTTATAGTAATCAAAATCCAACTTAGTTAGTGTTGCATTGTGAAAAGAAGGCAAATGTTGTAGGTTCCATACCCTTGTAAGCCTTTTTTTTCTTTTTCTTATACGTTATAACATCCGTTGGCTATTCTCCTTTATTAAAAAGGATTTTTCTTTAGTTAAACACTTCATTACTTGTTTTCACGAATTCTTTTTACTTGAGCAAAGGCCTTTTAGATTAGTTGCTTAGAGTGTCGTGTTGGTAACACGAAGTTCGTAGGTTCCTGTATAGCTCATAATATTTTAATTCTACTTATATATGTCAACCTTTTACTTTACGACCCATAATTATTTTGTGTAACGTCACCCCATCAATTTTTCTTGTTGAAATTGTTTCTCATATACCTTTATTCATCAATGGCCTATTATCTTAATTGGTTAGATCGTCATGCTATTGGTATCGACATTCTTCTACATCCCCTACTACTCTGTCACGTCACCTACTAAACTTTATCGCTTCTAAAAGTAAAGACTATCACCACATACCAACACGAATCTTTTAAGCATGTTTTGTCTTCACTCACATGCATCCTAGAAAATTTATAGGATGTCACCCAACGAAGGACTACTCCAAGCTAAACACGTTTAATTGTGAAATTATTATAATTGAGCCACCAAAAAGAAAGGTTCATCTTGTTGGTATAGGTAGAACAAATCAATTCTTTTAAGTCTTTTCTTAATCATGAGTTTCTGTTGGTTATATTAGTTTATTATTATGTTTGTAAATATAATAAGAAGAAAATATCTATACTATTTATTTATTTTTATTATTTTTCCTATTATAGTTAGGAAAGTAACTATCATCATTTGTGTGAGATATAGAGACAAATATTCATTTTATTATTTTCCACATGGTATTAGAGCCAGAGAGAAAAAAAGGAGAAACCCTAACTCCTTAACTAAACACTATTTTCAACCCTAAACTCCTGCAGCCGCAAACCCTAGTTCTTCAACGTGAGCACCTGCCGCCGACCTGACTGTCCGTCCACCCTGCGTCGTCGAATCGCCCTGCTTCCGTCTGCGTCTGTCGCGATCTGCTCCTATCCGTTTGCGTATGCTACCATTTGTGTCTATCTCGATCTGCGCCGACGAATCGAGATCTACGTCTGTCTTCGCGCGTCTGTCTTTGCAGATCCCTTCCGTCGCTTGCATATGTCTTCGAGCGTGGTCTGCTCGTCGCAGATCCCAACAGCAGCGGGTCTTCCAGCAACGAGTCTTCCAATAGCAACAGGTGTTGTAGAAATCGAGCTGTTCAGTCAGCAGCGTTCGTTGCATCGTGATTTTGTTGGAAAAATATAGATAAAAAGGTAGATATGTCGGAGGACAAAGGATCGATTACAAGACTAGCCACTAATAGTCCTACGATTCAGATAACGACCATCCGATTAAATGGTGACAACTTCCTTCGGTGGTCATAGAGTGTTAGAATGTTCATCCGTGGCCAGGACAAGATAGGATATTTGACGAGAGAAAAAAAGGTTCATCAAAAGGACGGTCCACCGTTTCTCATATGGGATTCAGAAAACTTCATGGTCATGTCCTGACTAGTGAACTCCATGGTTGAGGAAATCAGTAGCAACTATATGTCTTACTCCACGACCAAAGAGTTATGGGACAATGTTACTGAAATGTATTCTGATCTGGAAAATCAGTCGCAGGTATTTGAGCTGAATCTAAAACTTGGAGACATAAAACATGACGATTTTAATAAAAGTGCTACCTAGTTAGTTTGGGCATTGTGAAAATAATGCAAATGTTGTAGTTCTAGATCTTATAAGACACTATTTTGTTTGAATTTTGCTTATATGGTACATAGGTCAACTCTTCTCCTTCACTAAAAAGGAATGATTTCTTTTGTGAAACCTATGAACTATATGAATAACACAAGTTTTTTTTTTTATTTCAAAAAAGGCCTATTAGCTCAGTTGGTTAGAGCGTCGTGCTAATAACGCGAAGGTCGCAGGTTCGAGACCTGCATAGGCCATTATTTTTTATTTTGACTTTTCCTTTTTTTTGTTTTTTTTTTTTTTGAAATTATTTCTTTTCAACATTTTTCTTGAAAGTCCTATTAGCTTTGTTTTCAGGAAAATAATGTGAAGGTTGCAGGTTTAAGAGTGCATGTCCAATTCTTTTTTTTCGACTTTTATTATTAGGGTCAAACCTTCCTACTTCACAACAAAACAAGATACTTCTTTTGTAATACACTCCTATCACCTTTTTTTATAAAAGTTTTTCCTCTTGTATCTTTTTAATTACATACTTATTTACTTAGTTCGTTAGAATTTCATGCTAATGACACGAAGTTTATAGGATGAGACTTGCGTAATCTAATTATTTTTCAACTTTTTTATTTAGGTCAAATTTTTCTACTTTACTCTAAAGGACTTGTTGTGAAGTCATAAACAAATATCCTACCTTCAAGAGCTCCATGTAGGTATTTTCGATGTCTAGGCTTACAATACATTACCTTATAATATCCTAACCAGAAAATCACTATTCTTGCTGACTTTGAAGTATTTGAAAACTAATGCTTTGGAGAAGAATAAGAAGGGGAAGAGTCTTATCAAGATGAAGAACATGAAGAGATTGAACCGAAGAATGTTTGGTCGTGAAGAACTCTTAATGGCACTACTCCTCAAGAAGAGAGTTTATAAAAGGAAATCATCTTTTATACAAGGTGTACCATTGAGAACAGGTAGGTTCATTGATCATTGATGAAGGAAGCTATACCAACATAGCATCTCAAACACTAATTTCAAAGCTCAAACTGTTAATTGTATCACGTCCCTGACTATATATCAATGGCTTAATCAAGGAAAATGTATTCATGTATCCCGTCGAACTATACTTTCATTTAGTATTGGAAAAAGTATAAAGATGAAATTTAGTGTGATATTATACTATGGATGCATGTCATCTGTTGTTAGGCAGACCTTGGTTGTTTGTTGAAGAGTCTGGCATGAAGGATTCAAAAACACTTACTTTTTCACCAAAAATAACTGAAAGATTGTTTTAACCCCTTTGATGCCATCAAAATTAAATCCCAAACTAAACACTCCTTTAACCAACCTTCTAAAATATGATATGCATGAGTTTGAGTAATTTTGGGAGGTAATATTGATGAGTTTAGACAAGGAGCAATCCTCAATTGTACCCAAAACACATCCTCAAGCCAACCATTGTTGAAAACCTATTCCCATGTATTTTCAATTGCAATAGCTTATGTGTTGCCTCCTTTAAGAGTCATAATAGACCTAATCCTAGGAACCATACTCCCAAATTAACCAGCCTATAGAACCAACCCAAATGAAACTATTGAAATCAGGCATCAAGTGGATGAGTTGATGTCTAAGGGATTAATTAAGGAGTCCTTGAGCCCTTGTGGTGTGCTAACACTTTTAGTCCATAAGAAGGATGATGAATGGCATATGTGTGTGGATAGTAGGGAAATTAATAAAATCACCATCAAATACTGGTTTTCAATTCTTAGAATGTGTGACTTGATGAGTTACATGGAGCAACTGTGTTTTCCAAGATAGATATGAGAAGTGGGTATCATTAAATTCACATTTGTGAAGGAGATGAGTGGATAAAAGCATTCAAGACTGAAGAAGGGCTATATGAGTGGCTTGTTATGCCATTTAGATTATCAAACACATGCACCAAGTACTTTCATGAGACTAATGAACCAGACATTGAAACCATTCATAGACAGGTTTGTTGTGGTTTATTTTGATGACATTTTGGTGCATAGTATGAAAGAAATTGAGCATTTGGATCACTTGAAGCAGGTTTTTGAAGTTCTAGCTCGTGAGAAGTTGTATGAGATCTAGAGAAATGTCACTTTCTACCAATCATGTTACATTTCTAGGATATATAGTTTCAGCTATTGGAATTGAAGTTATGAGAAGAAGGTGCAAGTAGTCAGAGAATTGCCAACCACTACTTCAATTCAATAAGTTTGAAGCTTTCATGGTCTTGCCTCTTTCTATTGGAGATTTTTGAAGAAATTTAGTTATATAGTAGCTCCTATGACAAAATTGACAAAGTTGAAGCACTTTGAGTGGAATTCACAAGCCGAAGCTGCTTTTGATGAAATCAAGAGACAATTAACCTCCACTCCAGCCCATGCTTTTCCTTGTTTTAATGAACTATTTGAAGTAGAATGTGATGCATCTGGAGTAGGTATTGGTGTTGTTCTATCACAAAAAGAATGCCTCATTACATATTTTAGAGAAAAAAAATCAATGAAGCTAAATGAAAGTATTCTACTTATGACAAGGTGTTTTATGCGCTGATTCAAGCTTTAGACCATTAGCAACATTATTTGGTTTCCAAAGAGTTTATCCTACATTGTGACCATGAGGCATTAAAATACATACAAGTGCAACATAAGCTCCAACCATGTCATGCTAAATGGGTGGAATTTCTCCAAGCCTTCAACTTCAGAATAAAGCACAAATATGGAAAGTTGAGTAAGGCAGTTGATGCTTTGTCTCGAAGATACCTTCTTTTGAACACTTTATGTCCTAAACTCATTGGTTTTGAATTGTTGAAAGAAAACTATGTGGAAGTTCCTTATTTTTGTGCTATGTTTACCAAATGCACTATCCATGCTATTGGTGAGTTTCAGATATTGGATGGTTTTCTTTTTAAAGGTAACCGTTTATGTGTTCTAAAGCATACTGTTCGTGAAGTCTGTGAATGAGTATTTCTATTAGCCTAAACTAATGTCGAGATGTTGTTCATTTGATTCGAATATGCATTACTTGCCAAAAGGCCAAAAGTCACACTCTTGCACAAGGTTTAACCTGCCACTCCCTGTTCCTCAAGCTCTATGGTAAGACATCAGCTTGGACTTCATCACTTGTTTACCAAGAACAAAACGAAAAAAATATTCGATCATGGTTGTTGTTGATCGATTCTCCAAGATGGCTTGTTGTTGATCATGGTTGGTGTTGATCGATTCTCCAAGCTTGGACATCATAAGCTTGGACTTCATTTCATGTCGCACAACTTATGATGTTGTTCATGTGGAAAATTTGTATTTCAAAGAGATAGTTCGCTTACATGGAATTCAAAAGTCTATGATCGGTGATCATGATACAAAGTTTCTTAGCCATTTTTAGCTAACTTTATGGAAGAAGATGAGGACCAAGCTAAAGTTCAACATATCTAGTTTCCCTAAAATAAATGGCCAAATTGAAGCCACAAATTGAACTCTTGGCACATTGTCACGTGTCTTAGCAACAAAGAGCATCCATCAATGGGAAGAAATGCTACCCCATGCTGAGTTTGCTTATAAAAAGGTACCTCATAAGACTACGAGTCTTAGCCCTTTTGAGATTGTATATAGGCATAATCCCAAAATTCTGATAGATTTAATAGCTTTGGATAGCTTCAACAAGTTCAGCAAGGAAGCGGAAGATAAAACCAAGGAGATCAAAACAGTTCATGAGAAAGTTCGTGATAGAATCATTAAGATGAATGAAAGGATGAAGAAAAGTGTGGATAAGAGGCGCAAAGATGTTCAATCAAAGCCAGATGATTTAGTGTGGATTCATCTTCAGCTTTCCTTGTAGAAGATGTTCTAAGTGGAGTTTAAGATCAGATGATCTATTCAAGATACTTGAAAAGGTGAATATATAACAATGTTCATAAAGTTGATCTATCAACCAACTTCAACGTAACAAATCTTCGTCCATACTATGATATAGATGGCGGTGTCCTGAGTTTGAGCCCAAACTTTTCTCTAGAAGGAGAGGATGATTGCATCGTCATTGACAAGCTGTCATTTCTTATTCAAGATTTCAAGATCTATTGGTTGAAGCATTGATTGAAATTATGCAATCATCAATAAGTTTAATCAGCCAACCAAGTTCGAGAAAGGTTACATCCATCAATATGATCCATGCACATGTTGAAGAATTCTAACCAAGTTCTTTTATTTCCTCATGCACACGAAGTTAAGTTATTTTTGTGTATTTTCTATTTTCCTAGTATAAAATCATCATTTGGATTCCCTGAGTTTATGATATGTTTGACTTGGATCCTTTGTTTTTATGAAACAAATAACACTTCCTATAGTTAGTTTAAATTTTAGAATTTCAATTCCTAAAATTTAGGAGCTGTTTAACTTAGATCCCAAAGTTTGAGAACATGTGGTCATGTTTGAATAGTGCTAACTTAGCTAGTTTTTAGGAATTAGTTGGTAAGTTTAGAATGTTAGTTTTGCTTTCATAGGTTGTAATTTTCATATATAAAGGAGACATTTTGTACATCAAATGAAGCACATAATAATTATCAGAATTTCTTTGTTTTATCTCATACTTGTGAGTTAAACTAAATTTCCTTTGCTAGTTTGACGTTGGCACGTTGAATGGCGATCTTACGTCCAAGCGGTGAATGTGTAGCTTATATATATTGAATTTGAGTAGTGTGACTTTGCTCAAGGTGTTGTTAGTCCTTTATTATTATTTTTTTATTACCTTTCCATTCCTCATTTTAATTGTCTTTTAATCAATTATTCAGCACATGCCTAACAGCTTCCCTAAGAATTTCATAGTATTAAGTGATATAGAATTATTAATTTAAATTTGATATTTAAATAAAAGCTAAATTATATTTTATTAGGATTATTAGAAAACTAGTGTGAAGTTGACAATTAACTTACTAAATAAGTTGAGTAGGAGACTTTAGTTGCAAATACTAAGATGATCAATTAAGTTTTGAGTTAGAAAATAATTATATATAAAAGAGTAATGTCACACCAATAGGGAAAATCCATGTTTTAATTGTTATACTCATTCGAAGAAGGAGCATTTGTTTGTAAAATTGTGAAGTGTTTATTTTGAGTGATTGTAAAAAAGAAATTGTAATAATAACTCGTTCTTATAAAATTTTCAAGAAGTGGTTACAAAAATTCGTTTATAAAATTTTCATAAACAGTCAAAACATACATCCCAAGGTTTTAAAATAATTAGTCATTGTCCACTCATGCCCTGTGTGGGTTGGTTGTGCTTTAAGAGGTAATTGTATATTTATTCGTAAAGTAATTTATATATTTGCATATATGGTAATTAAATAAAAGAAAAAAAAAAACCTATATCTCTTCTCTCACTCTTTCTTTCTCTCCATCTCTTCCTTTTTGAAAAAAATAGCAAAACCCACACCATTCTCTGGTTTTTCTGTCCAGTAACCTTTACTGGAGATACGGCCTCAACGTAGCTTCTGGAGTCACCTCGCTGCTGTTCAAAGGTTCGACGCCGCCACCAAGCCGCAACAGTAGTCGCGGAGTGCAGGCTACCGCGAGCGGTTTCGCACAGCCGCAGTCCTGACGCTGCCGTCACCGAGTGTGCTGCTGCCGTTCCGGGCTAGTCTGCTGCCGATTCTGAGTTATTGTTCTATTGTATGTTTGGTCCTGAATAAACTTGAGCAAAACCACCTCCATTAAGATGTTTTAGAGTTTGTAAATTAAAAGAGAGAGAAAGGCTTGGATAAAGATGATAACATAAAGTAAAAGCGGTAGGAACCGTAAGAAGTGATGGTTTTCTCTATCTATTTATTATTATTGGAAAATTGGTGGAATCCACGTGAGGTTATTGGTGGTGAGTTTTAGTGTGTATATTAAAAAGTAATTTCTCATAGGTTGATAAATGATATTTCATGTAAGCATTTTAAAAGTAGTTTAAAGTTTAGAGGGTGTTCATGAGAGAATGAAAGATCCATAATGCATGGTTACTAAACCTTTCGTATTCTGTACACTATTTTAATGTTTAGCATCACTACAACAAAAATCCCTTTTTATAGCTTTTTAGAATAGCTTTTTTGTATAAATTGCTATTAAAAAGAACAAACAAAAAAGCGGGAAATGGAAATTGTACGCGCGGTCCCTAATTAGGTTACACTTTTTCTATTCCTTCATTGTTGGTTCTCCTACCCGTTATTGGTTCTATCTTCGTCTCTTCCCCAACAGGTCAGTATCTCTTCTCTGTCTCTTCCTTTTAGTATCATGAATTTGGACTCTTCTATTTGTCTCTCCCATTTTCTATTGTGAATTTGATGATACTAATTCTGTTTTATGTTCTATTATATTCGTTATAGAAGCTTTTCTTCTCTCTAAGCCCTAAAGTTGAAATCAAAATCATGATATTTTGTATTAAATTTCTTTCTCATTTAGGTCGATGCCCAATTCTTCGTTGGTAAAGGTTTTTGCCACATTTTTCCATAGTTTTTTTTTCTATTTTCAAAAATCTCGGCAATCAATGGCTATTTGCCTCATTTTTCTTTTGTTTCTTGCATCATCTGAGTTGGGGGATATTCTTTAAACTTATTTTCTCGATTTTGTGATGAAATTGTTGTGGATTGAGTTTTTTTTTATTCGATTGTTTTTCTATTATTAGATGACGGTGAGTGAAAGTAATGTCGCAGTGAAATTTTAGAATTTTGATTATCTGCAACTTGAGAACTATAAGTGGCCCATAACCTTAAAAATAAATGAACTCTCTTTTTTTATATCCCCCTTTGTTCATCTGTGCATCATCATCTTCCCTATCATGGCCTGAAACTAAAACAAAAAACACTAATGAAATTGAGTACCGAGTAGTGTAGAGTTGGGAGGGAAGAGATAAGTGTAGGCTTATATTAACCACTCTCTTAACCTCCTCCATCATATAACAACAACTTTAAAGTTTCAGTAGACACTAACATTCAATCTGTACTAGTAAAGAATAGGAGAAGCAAGAAATATGAACTTAGGACACTCTTAGAGTTCTCGACCAAAAGCTCTAAAGAAACCACTTGAAGGTTGCCTCAACTCAATAGCTCAGTATTGATGTTTATTTATATATAGTGCTAGAGCTTGAAGGCTTTTTAGTTTACTTCTTTTGGATCAAGACTTCGACTCTCCAGCTTTGGCTTTTGGACAATAAATATGATTTTGAAACTCTCTCAAAGCTTCTACAAACTTCATCCTTCGTTTTCCATTAATTAATAATAAGTGTACATTGAACTTTATCACATAATAAATGCAACAGAAAGGAAGACTAAGAATCTGATAGAAATGCTTATAGAAGTATATCAGTAAATAATTTTTGAGAGTTTGTTATAGATTTATTTATATAAGTGCCTAGACATTCCTATGCACATCTTGACCAGACCATCTCAACATACAACATTTAATAGTCAAGAAAACTTAAAAAATATTATTTTATAAGTGGCTATTATGCTTTAAACACATGACATTTTAATTCTCCCAAACTTATTAACCATTAGATCAACCCTTACCCATTGGGTAAAGATAAGCATTAATTCAACCTTTGACATTCATGTTATTTATGGAAACTTTTATCATATTATCATAACAACCTTTTGTTTATTTTCTAGATAAAATTGTAGTCTATAGTATAACACTTCATTTTAGGTACAAAATCTTGTGGCTGATTGCTTCAAAGTGCTTGATTTCTCCGAATTGATCTCGCCTCTACCTTTTGTTCGGTGTGTTTTCATTTCGTGTTTATTTTCAGGTTGATTCAATTTATGGTTCTCTGGATATTTATAATTTTTCTTATCTTTTTTGTGTTAAATGAAAGTGGCGAAGTCTTAAATCTCGATTAATAACTAGTTAGAAGTTTTAGCATTCTTTGGTTTTGATTCACGAAACTAGTTTTTTGAGTAATTTGAAAAGGGGATAAATGAAGAAGAGTTAAGGTTATATATTTTAGGTATTTTATTAGACTTAAGAGAGGAAGACAGTTTATTCTCACAGTATTACTCTTTGGTTTCATCTTCTCTCTATATTTTGTTATATCCTCATGATCTCTCTCACATTTTAAGGTTATATATTTAATTTGTTATTACGCATCATTTGTTCGTGGAATAGGAAGGTGATGTTTGTTGTGATTTATTTCCATTTTTCCTTTTTAGTTAGAGTTGATTATTGATGGCCTCTAATACTACTACATACAGGTATTGCGTTGATTTGCTTTCTATTACTTTCTTTGATTCATTTTTTTGTAGGGTGTTCTATATTTATAACATTTAGCTTGTTTGGACTCTAATGTTGAAGCTTTTAGAGCTTATTTTGTGTTTTGGATATGTAAGAAAGGTTCAAATATCTAATAAATTGGTCTCTCATTCAAATAGGATATCATCTCGTTCTTATGATGAATAATCATTTTATTT